>JAJOZX010014540.1:0-73798 GCA_023014485.1 Bathynomus jamesi | reverse complement strand
ACGACTGAGTACGTATTAATTTTGGTTCATTACAATTACGATTACAATTATGGATTACAATTACCAATTAATTCATATTCACTCATTGTTTAATTACACTTCTATTAAAGTACATTCTTACATTATAAATTAAATCATTACATTTAATTAGTTTCACTGAAGTACATTACAAGTTATTGTTCATTACAGTTTCATTAGAGTACATTACAAGTTATTGTTAATTTACAGTTAATTACAATTAAACAGTTACTATAACTTGGTTTTGTTTTTACAGTGTTTCCTATTAATAGACAATTAAGATGTTAGAAATATAGTACAAAGTACATGGGCACATAACACACATAATATAACATAACACATGATAATGTTATAAATTCGAATCAGAGGGAAAGGAGACTTTTTAACTTTGAGCGTTCGAATTCTGCTGTGATGAGCGGAATTTCGATCACTTAACCTCAGCATTTTTGAGTTCATCTCGGGAGGTCAATATAATTAAAAATAAAAATGAAAAAAATAATACGAGAACGTATTTTTGCGTTTTCGAACGAAGGCATGAAGTTTCGCGTTGACACGAGTAAAATGAATATTTAATAAAATTTATATTGGATAATGGTCAAGAAAGAACATGAATGTAAGAATGAGTATGGTTCAATAATAATGTTTATGCTACATAACATATAAATAATGACTTCTATAGAGTGTTTAGTCCTTAGGGAAATAAATGACGGGAAAATGTGACGTCATAGTTATTGAATTTTTACGTATAGTACAAATCATTGTTAGGAAGATTTACAAGAACGAATTAGAGACACAGAGTGGGAAACGTAAGAGAATAAAGTTATTTTATGACGTCATAGTGCATAATTCATTATTACAAATCGAAATTCTATCCAAAACTCGCTTATGTGATTTTTGGTTTCTTATGTAAAAATGGACAATGAATTCATATAATGATGGTGCAGGAATTGTTCATTGTTCACTTTTTACATTACTCTCCCCTTTTTAAAAATGATATTTATACAATAATTTAATAGGGTACCATTAATACAATACAAATGAGAAAATAACATCCTAACTAATTCAAGTTAGGTGACGAATTTTTTTCTTTACATTACAAGTTTTATACAGAACAAGTGAGTTATTATATAATATAAAAGAATTCAAAGATTAAAACTTTACTTCTATACAAACAGAATAAAGGATTAATACGTTAATTTAGAGAACAATTAAGCTTGGCAAAGAATGATATTGTTAAAATGTTTAGCAAAATTTTATTTATTTTTTTTCTGTGGGGAAAATTACATTCATAATGAATAGGTAAAAGGGAAAAATATAAATCGTACAATCTATAAACTAATTTTTATTGACTAGCGTTGGTAAAAATTAGAATTATGTAATGGATGATGTATAGACCTGTGGTCTAGTGTGTATTTTTGTGTACTAGGTATAAAGTGTGTATTTTATAAGTTCGAGAGACATTAGCTGAGAGGATTGTTAAATTAACTGAATAAATGCATGAGCAAGATATATTAGGAAGCAAAAATGATTAAGATTATATAGCATAGTTTGCACTTACGTAATGAAATAGTTTTATTGTGATATTCAATGATTTTAGCATAAGGTTTGTATATATATAGTATATATATAGTGTGCATGCATTTTTATTGAGTTGTAGGTACAAATCGAATTACGTAGTGGATGATGTATAGACCTGTGGTCAAATGTGTATTTGTGTGTATTAGGTACAAATTGTATATTATTATTATTATTATTATTATTATCATTATTATTATTACAAAATTTAAATTACAGGTATCGTTTAGTTGTCGGAAAATTAACCCCAAAATGGATCATTTAAGTGACTATAGTTACTAATATCTAATTGTAAAACACAATAAAACTTAAACTTTTAAGTTCAAAGAAATGTATAATGGTCATCAAAGAGTTAAAAATAAAAAAAACACAACTTAACATAAATTGAGCCATCGTACCAAAGAGGAATTAACCATGGTTGAACCATTTCTCTGGTTGACACAGTTCAACTGGGGTTGGGGGTGTTAAAATAAAATAAAAAAAAGACAAAGGTTGGAGTACGACATTCGGGGGAATTGAGTGACTAAGCGGGGGGTATAAGTCTGAAATTGACAATTACATCTTTTGGTGAGCACTTTGCTTTTTTTTTTTTTTTTAACGAAAAGAGATTGCTTGTCACACTACTTAGAACAAAAATTAAGAGTTCAAACAAAATGGAGGGACGGCATGTTCCTCATATACATTACGATAATTATCCAAATCGTTACAACCTTTGTACAAATAATAAATTACATAACTATATATTTATATACATAACAATGCATGAAAAGGGAAAGACAAATCAGTGAATTTCCGTCTTACAAACAAACAAAAAAGGTTAAACCAAAGACGCAAATCGGTCAATTTTGGTTGAATTTAATTCTTTTTACAACAAAAAAAGGTTGAATTCAATTGACTGCATTGAAATGAATGGGTATTTGAAACTAACAGAGACTGACTTAAAACAAAACTCTCTGACTTCAAATAAAACTCTGACTTCGAATCTAACTCTGACTTCGAATCTAACTCTGACTTCGAATCTAACTCTGACTTCGAATCTAACTCTGACTTCAAATAAAACTCTCTGACTTGAACTCTATCAAGTATTTCTATAAAAATCTCTGGGGCGGTTGGCCGTCTTGGCGCAACCTTCTGACTTGACCTCTTATCAAATATTCTGAAACTATCTGACTTGAACGCTTGTCAAGTATTCTGAACTGTAACTTGAACTCTTATCAAGTATTCTTGAAACTGAACTGTCTAACTTGAACGCTTGTCAAGTGAAGATTAACTGAAAAATGGAAAATGACTGCACTTGATCTTTATCAAGTGGAGACGATTAACCTCTGGGGTTTGGTTGACCCTCTTGGTGCAACCTTCTGACTTGAAACTAACTTCAAAAAATGACTTCAAAAAATGACTTCAAAATTGCTTCAAGTATCTCTCTAAATCTATAAACTCTCTGTAAACTCTCTCTCTTTTAATTTGCAAGTCAATTCAATTCAGTAATTGAAAAAAAATTTCCAAACAAAAAATAAAAAATGTAAACAATATTTCATTCTAATGTACGGGAAGGTACATAAAATAAAATTATTCTATACTGAATATAACAGTGAAAATAACTCTGAAAATAACTTGAAATTAACTCTTTGAAATTAACTCTGTTACAATTAACTCTGTTACAATTAACTCTGTTGCAATTAACTCTATTGCAATTAACTCTCTGTGTTACAATTAACTCTCTGTGTTACAATTAACTCTCTGTTACAATTAACTCTGTTTCACTAAAAAAAAGTGTATCACTGGTGTCTGAAGTGTTCACTGTGTTTTGTGTTAAATTCTGGTTTGATACTCATTATTAACTGTTAATAATAGTGACTTTTCAAATGTTTATAAATTACTTAAAAAAACAAAATGTACTTAACAACATTTCTACGGGCGAAATCCTCAGAGACGTGTCCTGAAGTCGTCTTGCTGGCTACTTGTTCCTGGTGAAAACTAGGCGTGAAGAACTTGGAGTCGTGACACACCGGTCAAGGGTGGATGTTACGAACTAGAAGTCGTGACACGCCGGTCAAATGGTTTTATCCCGATGCAGGGTAATTTCTATCTTGGCCAAAGAGTGGCCTTCTTAAAATAATCTTCTTCTTAAAGTAATCTTCTTCTTAAAGTAATCTTCTTCTTAAAATAATCTTTTAATCCTGATGCAGGGTAATTTCTATCTTGGCCAAAGAGTGGCCTCTTCTTAAAAATCTTCTTGTTAAACATCTTCTTGTTAAACATCTTCTTGTTAAACATCTTCTTGTGAAACATCTTCTTGTTAAACATCTTCTGGTTAAAATCTTCTGGTTAAAATCTTCTGGTTAAAATCTTCTTCTTAAAATAATCTTCTCATCCTGGCAATAGGGCGCCAACTTTTTAGAATCCTCTTCTTAAAATAATCTTCTTATTATCCTGGCAAGGGTCTGGGGTGTCTCGTATAGACGAGGCGTTCTAGTTAAGGGGCAAGGGGCCTCTGCCCCTCCCCGCAGCGAGGCTGCAGTCCAAAGAAGAGTCTCGTAAAGAAGTGCTCTGATGATGTGCTCTAATGAAGTGGCAATCTGACGTGCTACGATGAAGTGAAGTAATTTTACAAGTACAGTATAATATAGCCTAAATGTTTGGGGGAGACAATCGAAGGTTAAGTTTCCCCCCTTTTTTTAAACACATCAGATGTTTTTTGAAGGATTTCAACTAAAAACAATAAAAAAAATATAAATAAAACTAATCGTATATTTTTGCCGAGTTTACATTTTTTGACGGCGATATCATTTCGTAATAGTGCACATGAGTACAAATTGAGTACACGACTGAGTACGTATTAATTTTGGTTCATTACAATTACGATTACAATTATGGATTACAATTACCAATTAATTCATATTCACTCATTGTTTAATTACACTTCTATTAAAGTACATTCTTACATTATAAATTAAATCATTACATTTAATTAGTTTCACTGAAGTACATTACAAGTTATTGTTCATTACAGTTTCATTAGAGTACATTACAAGTTATTGTTAATTTACAGTTAATTACAATTAAACAGTTACTATAACTTGGTTTTGTTTTTACAGTGTTTCCTATTAATAGACAATTAAGATGTTAGAAATATAGTACAAAGTACATGGGCACATAACACACATAATATAACATAACACATGATAATGTTATAAATTCGAATCAGAGGGAAAGGAGACTTTTTAACTTTGAGCGTTCGAATTCTGCTGTGATGAGCGGAATTTCGATCACTTAACCTCAGCATTTTTGAGTTCATCTCGGGAGGTCAATATAATTAAAAATAAAAATGAAAAAAATAATACGAGAACGTATTTTTGCGTTTTCGAACGAAGGCATGAAGTTTCGCGTTGACACGAGTAAAAATGAATATTTAATAAAATTTATATTGGATAATGGTCAAGAAAGAACATGAATGTAAGAATGAGTATGGTTCAATAATAATGTTTATGCTACATAACATATAAATAATGACTTCTATAGAGTGTTTAGTCCTTAGGGAAATAAATGACGGGAAAATGTGACGTCATAGTTATTGAATTTTTACGTATAGTACAAATCATTGTTAGGAAGATTTACAAGAACGAATTAGAGACACAGAGTGGGAAACGTAAGAGAATAAAGTTATTTTATGACGTCATAGTGCATAATTCATTATTACAAATCGAAATTCTATCCAAAACTCGCTTATGTGATTTTTGGTTTCTTATGTAAAAATGGACAATGAATTCATATATGATGGTGCAGGAATTGTTCATTGTTCACTTTTTACATTACTCTCCCTTTTTAAAATGATATTTATACAATAATTTAATAGGGTACCATAATACAATACAAATGAGAAAATAACATCCTAACTAATTCAAGTTAGGTGACGAATTTTTTTCTACATTACAAGTTTTATACAGAACAAGTGAGTTATTATATAATATAAAAGAATTCAAAGATTAAAACTTTACTTCTATACAAACAGAATAAAGGATTAATACGTTAATTTAGAGAACAATTAAGCTTGGCAAAGAATGATATTGTTAAAATGTTTAGCAAAATTTTATTTATTTTTTTCTGTGGGGAAAATTACATTCATAATGAATAGGTAAAAGGGAAAAATATAAATCGTACAATCTATAAACTAATTTTTATTGACTAGCGTTGGTAAAAATTAGAATTATGTAATGGATGATGTATAGACCTGTGGTCTAGTGTGTATTTTTGTGTACTAGGTATAAAGTGTGTATTTTATAAGTTCGAGAGACATTAGCTGAGAGGATTGTTAAATTAACTGAATAAATGCATGAGCAAGATATATTAGGAAGCAAAAATGATTAAGATTATATAGCATAGTTTGCACTTACGTAATGAAATAGTTTTATTGTGATATTCAATGATTTTAGCATAAGGTTTGTATATATATAGTATATATATAGTGTGCATGCATTTTTATTGACTGTTGTAGGTACAAATCGAATTACGTAGTGGATGATGTATAGACCTGTGGTCAAATGTGTATTTGTGTGTATTAGGTACAAATTGTTATTATTATTATTATTATTATTATTATCATTATTATTATACAAAATTCTAAATTACAGGTATCGTTTAGTTGTCGGAAAATTAACCCAAAATGGATCATTTAAGTGACTATAGTTACTAATATCTAATTGTAAAACACAATAAAACTTAAACTTTTAAGTTCAAAGAAATGTATAATGGTCATCAAAGAGTTAAAAATAAAAAAAACACAACTTAACATAAATTGAGCCATCGTACCAAAGAGGAATTAACCATGGTTGAACCATTTCTCTGGTTGACACAGTTCAACTGGGGTTGGGGGTGTTAAAATAAAATAAAAAAAAGACAAAGGTTGGAGTACGACATTCGGGGGAATTGAGTGACTAAGCGGGGGGTATAAGTCTGAAATTGACAATTACATCTTTTGGTGAGCACTTTGCTTTTTTTTTTTTTTTTTAACGAAAAGAGATTGCTTGTCACACTACTTAGAACAAAAATTAAGAGTTCAAACAAAATGGAGGGACGGCATGTTCCTCATATACATTACGATAATTATCCAAATCGTTACAACCTTTGTACAAATAATAAATTACATAACTATATATTTATATACATAACAATGCATGAAAAGGGAAAGACAAATCAGTGAATTTCCGTCTTACAAACAAACAAAAAAGGTTAAACCAAAGACGCAAATCGGTCAATTTTGGTTGAATTTAATTCTCTTTTACAACAAAAAAGGTTGAATTCAATTGACTGCATTGAAATGAATGGGTATTTGAAACTAACAGAGACTGACTTAAAACAAAACTCTCTGACTTCAAATAAAACTCTAACTTTGAATAAAACTCTGACTTCGAATCTAACTCTGACTTCGAATCTAACTCTGACTTCGAATCTAACTCTGACTTCGAATCTAACTCTGACTTCAAATAAAACTCTCTGACTTGAACTCTATCAAGTATTTCTATAAAAATCTCTGGGGCGGTTGGCCGTCTTGGCGCAACCTTCTGACTTGACCTCTTATCAAATATTCTGAAACTATCTGACTTGAACGCTTGTCAAGTATTCTGAACTGTAACTTGAACTCTTATCAAGTATTCTTGAAACTGAACTGTCTAACTTGAACCTTGTCAAGTGAAGATTAACTGAAAAATGGAAAATGACTGCACTTGATCTTTATCAAGTGGAGACGATTAACCTCTGGGGTTTGGTTGACCCTCTTGGTGCAACCTTCTGACTTGAAACTAACTTCAAAAATGACTTCAAAAAATGACTTCAAAATTGCTTCAAGTATCTCTCTAAATCTATAAACTCTCTGTAAACTCTCTCTTTTAATTTGCAAGTCAATTCAATTCAGTAATTGAAAAAAAATTTCCAAACAAAAAATAAAAAAATGTAAACAATATTTCATTCTAATGTACGGGAAGGTACATAAAATAAAATTATTCTATACTGAATATAACAGTGAAAATAACTCTGAAAAAACCTTGAAATAACTCTTTGAAATTTAACTCTGTTACAATTAACTCTGTTACAATTAACTCTGTGCAATTAACTCAATTAACTCTCTGTGTTACAATTAACTCTCTGTGTTACAATTAACTCTCTGTTACAATTAACTCTGTTTCACTAAAAAAAAGTGTATCACTGGTGTCTGAAGTGTTCACTGTGTTTTGTGTTAAATTCTGGTTTGATACTCATTATTAACTGTTAATAATAGTGACTTTTCAAATGTTTATAAATTACTTAAAAAAACAAAATGTACTTAACAACATTTCTACGGGCGAAATCCTCAGAGACGTGTCCTGAAGTCGTCTTGCTGGCTACTTGTTCCTGGTGAAAACTAGGCGTGAAGAACTTGGAGTCGTGACACACCGGTCAAGGGTGGATGTTACGAACTAGAAGTCGTGACACGCCGGTCAAATGGTTTTATCCGATGCAGGGTAATTTCTATCTTGGCCAAAGAGTGGCCTCTTCTTAAAATAATCTTCTTTAAAGTAATCTTCTTCTTAAAGTAATCTTCTTCTTAAAATAATCTTTTAATCCTGATGCAGGGTAATTTCTATCTTGGCCAAAGAGTGGCTCTTCTTAAAAATCTTCTTGTTAAACATCTTCTTGTTAAACATCTTCTTGTTAAACATCTTCTTGTGAAACATCTTCTTGTTAAACATCTTCTGGTTAAAATCTTCTGGTTAAAATCTTCTGGTTAAAATCTTCTTCTTAAAATAATTTCTCATCCTGGCAATAGGGCGCCAACTTTTTAGAATCCTCTTCTTAAAATAATCTTCTTATTATCCTGGCAAGGGTCTGGGGTGTCTCGTAGAGACGAGGCGTTCTAGTTAAGGGGCAAGGGGCCTCTGCCACCTCCCCGCAGCGAGGCTGCAGTCCAAAGAAGAGTCTCGTAAAGAAGTGCTCTGATGATGTGCTCTAATGAAGTGGCAATCTGACGTGCTACGATGAAGTGAAGTAATTTTACAAGTACAGTATAATAGCCTAAATGTTTGGGGGAGACAATCGAAGGTTAAGTTTCCCCCTTTTTTAAACACATCAGATGTTTTTTGAAGGATTTCAACTAAAAACAATAAAAAAAATATAAATAAAACTAATCGTATATTTTTTGCCGAGTTACATTTTTTGACGGCGATATCATTTCGTAATAGTGCACATGAGTACAAATTGAGTACACGACTGAGTACGTATTAATTTTGGTTCATTACAATTACGATTACAATTATGGATTACAATTACCAATTAATTCATATTCACTCATTGTTTAATTACACTTCTATTAAAGTACATTCTTACATTATAAATTAAATCATTACATTTAATTAGTTTCACTGAAGTACATTACAAGTTATTGTTCATTACAGTTTCATTAGAGTACATTACAAGTTATTGTTAATTTACAGTTAATTACAATTAAACAGTTACTATAACTTGGTTTTGTTTTTACAGTGTTTCCTATTAATAGACAATTAAGATGTTAGAAATATAGTACAAAGTACATGGGCACATAACACACATAATATAACATAACACATGATAATGTTATAAATTCGAATCAGAGGGAAAGGAGACTTTTTAACTTTGAGCGTTCGAATTCTGCTGTGATGAGCGGAATTTCGATCACTTAACCTCAGCATTTTTGAGTTCATCTCGGGAGGTCAATATAATTAAAAATAAAAATGAAAAAAATAATACGAGAACGTATTTTTGCGTTTTCGAACGAAGGCATGAAGTTTCGCGTTGACACGAGTAAAAATGAATATTTAATAAAATTTATATTGGATAATGGTCAAGAAAGAACATGAATGTAAGAATGAGTATGGTTCAATAATAATGTTTATGCTACATAACATATAAATAATGACTTCTATAGAGTGTTTAGTCCTTAGGGAAATAAATGACGGGAAAATGTGACGTCATAGTTATTGAATTTTTACGTATAGTACAAATCATTGTTAGGAAGATTTACAAGAACGAATTAGAGACACAGAGTGGGAAACGTAAGAGAATAAAGTTATTTTATGACGTCATAGTGCATAATTCATTATTACAAATCGAAATTCTATCCAAAACTCGCTTATGTGATTTTTGGTTTCTTATGTAAAAATGGACAATGAATTCATATAATGATGGTGCAGGAATTGTTCATTGTTCACTTTTTACATTACTCTCCCCTTTTAAAAATGATATTTATACAATAATTTAATAGGGTACCATTAATACAATACAAATGAGAAATAACATCCTAACTAATTCAAGTTAGGTGACGAATTTTTTTCTTTACATTACAAGTTTTATACAGAACAAGTGAGTTATTATATAATATAAAAGAATTCAAAGATTAAAACTTTACTTCTATACAAACAGAATAAAGGATTAATACGTTAATTTAGAGAACAATTAAGCTTGGCAAAGAATGATATTGTTAAAATGTTTAGCAAAATTTTATTTATTTTTTTTCTGTGGGGAAAATTACATTCATAATGAATAGGTAAAAGGGAAAAATATAAATCGTACAATCTATAAACTAATTTTTATTGACTAGCGTTGGTAAAAATTAGAATTATGTAATGGATGATGTATAGACCTGTGGTCTAGTGTGTATTTTTGTGTACTAGGTATAAAGTGTGTATTTTATAAGTTCGAGAGACATTAGCTGAGAGGATTGTTAAATTAACTGAATAAATGCATGAGCAAGATATATTAGGAAGCAAAAATGATTAAGATTATATAGCATAGTTTGCACTTACGTAATGAAATAGTTTTATTGTGATATTCAATGATTTTAGCATAAGGTTTGTAATATATAGTATATATATAGTGTGCATGCATTTTTATTGACTGTTGTAGGTACAAATCGAATTACGTAGTGGATGATGTATAGACCTGTGGTCAAATGTGTATTTGTGTGTATTAGGTACAAATTGTTATTATTATTATTATTATTATTATTATCATTATTATTAATACAAAATTCTAAATTACAGGTATCGTTTAGTTGTCGGAAAATTAACCCCAAAATGGATCATTTAAGTGACTATAGTTACTAATATCTAATTGTAAAACACAATAAAACTTAAACTTTTAAGTTCAAAGAAATGTATAATGGTCATCAAAGAGTTAAAAATAAAAAAAACACAACTTAACATAAATTGAGCCATCGTACCAAAGAGGAATTAACCATGGTTGAACCATTTCTCTGGTTGACACAGTTCAACTGGGGTTGGGGGTGTTAAAATAAAATAAAAAAAAGACAAAGGTTGGAGTACGACATTCGGGGGAATTGAGTGACTAAGCGGGGGGTATAAGTCTGAAATTGACAATTACATCTTTTGGTGAGCACTTTGCTTTTTTTTTTTTTTTTAACGAAAAGAGATTGCTTGTCACACTACTTAGAACAAAAATTAAGAGTTCAAACAAAATGGAGGGACGGCATGTTCCTCATATACATTACGATAATTATCCAAATCGTTACAACCTTTGTACAAATAATAAATTACATAACTATATATTTATATACATAATGCATGAAAAGGGAAAGACAAATCAGTGAATTTCCGTCTTACAAACAAACAAAAAAGGTTAAATCAAAGACGCAAATCGGTCAATTTTGGTTGAATTTAATTCTCTTTTACAACAAAAAAGGTTGAATTCAATTGACTGCATTGAAATGAATGGGTATTTGAAACTAACAGAGACTGACTTAAAACAAAACTCTCTGACTTCAAATAAAACTCTAACTTTGAATAAAACTCTGACTTCGAATCTAACTCTGACTTCGAATCTAACTCTGACTTCGAATCTAACTCTGACTTCGAATCTAACTCTGACTTCAAATAAAACTCTCTGACTTGAACTCTATCAAGTATTTCTATAAAAATCTCTGGGGCGGTTGGCCGTCTTGGCGCAACCTTCTGACTTGACCTCTTATCAAATATTCTGAAACTATCTGACTTGAACGCTTGTCAAGTATTCTGAACTGTAACTTGAACTCTTATCAAGTATTCTTGAAACTGAACTGTCTAACTTGAACGCTTGTCAAGTGAAGATTAACTGAAAAATGGAAAATGACTGCACTTGATCTTTATCAAGTGGAGACGATTAACCTCTGGGGTTTGGTTGACCCTCTTGGTGCAACCTTCTGACTTGAAACTAACTTCAAAAAATGACTTCAAAAAATGACTTCAAAATTGCTTCAAGTATCTCTCTAAATCTATAAACTCTCTGTAAACTCTCTCTCTTTTAATTTGCAAGTCAATTCAATTCAGTAATTAAAAAAATTTCCAAACAAAAAATAAAAAAATGTAAACAATATTTCATTCTAATGTACGGGAAGGTACATAAAATAAAATTATTCTATACTGAATATAACAGTGAAAATAACTCTGAAATAACTCTTGAAATTAACTCTGTTACAATTAACTCTGTTACAATTAACTCTGTTGCAATTAACTCTATTGCAATTAACTCTCTGTGTTACAATTAACTCTCTGTGTTACAATTAACTCTCTGTTACAATTAACTCTGTTTCACTAAAAAAAGTGTATCACTGGTGTCTGAAGTGTTCACTGTGTTTTGTGTTAAATTCTGGTTTGATACTCATTATTAACTGTTAATAATAGTGACTTTTCAAATGTTTATAAATTACTTAAAAAAACAAAATGTACTTAACAACATTTCTACGGGCGAAATCCTCAGAGACGTGTCCTGAAGTCGTCTTGCTGGCTACTTGTTCCTGGTGAAAACTAGGCGTGAAGAACTTGGAGTCGTGACACACCGGTCAAGGGTGGATGTTACGAACTAGAAGTCGTGACACGCCGGTCAAATGGTTTTATCCGATGCAGGGTAATTTCTATCTTGGCCAAAGAGTGGCCTCTTCTTAAAATAATCTTCTTCTTAAAGTAATCTTCTTCTTAAAGTAATCTTCTTCTTAAATAATCTTTTAATCCTGATGCAGGGTAATTTCTATCTTGGCCAAAGAGTGGCCTCTTCTTAAAAATCTTCTTGTTAAACATCTTCTTGTTAAACATCTTCTTGTTAAACATCTTCTTGTGAAACATCTTCTTGTTAAACATCTTCTGGTTAAAATCTTCTGGTTAAAATCTTCTGGTTAAAATCTTCTTCTTAAAATAATCTTCTCATCCTGGCAATAGGGCGCCAACTTTTTAGAATCCTCTTCTTAAAATAATCTTCTTATTATCCTGGCAAGGGTCTGGGGTGTCTCGTATAGACGAGGCGTTCTAGTTAAGGGGCAAGGGGCCTCTGCCCCCTCCCCGCAGCGAGGCTGCAGTCCAAAGAAGAGTCTCGTAAAGAAGTGCTCTGATGATGTGCTCTAATGAAGTGGCAATCTGACGTGCTACGATGAAGTGAAGTAATTTTACAAGTACAGTATAATATAGCCTAAATGTTTGGGGGAGACAATCGAAGGTTAAGTTTCCCCCTTTTTTTAAACACATCAGATGTTTTTTGAAGGATTTCAACTAAAAACAATAAAAAAAATATAAATAAAACTAATCGTATATTTTTGCCGAGTTTACATTTTTTGACGGCGATATCATTTCGTAATAGTGCACATGAGTACAAATTGAGTACACGACTGAGTACGTATTAATTTTGGTTCATTACAATTACGATTACAATTATGGATTACAATTACCAATTAATTCATATTCACTCATTGTTTAATTACACTTCTATTAAAGTACATTCTTACATTATAAATTAAATCATTACATTTAATTAGTTTCACTGAAGTACATTACAAGTTATTGTTCATTACAGTTTCATTAGAGTACATTACAAGTTATTGTTAATTTACAGTTAATTACAATTAAACAGTTACTATAACTTGGTTTTGTTTTTACAGTGTTTCCTATTAATAGACAATTAAGATGTTAGAAATATAGTACAAAGTACATGGGCACATAACACACATAATATAACATAACACATGATAATGTTATAAATTCGAATCAGAGGGAAAGGAGACTTTTTAACTTTGAGCGTTCGAATTCTGCTGTGATGAGCGGAATTTCGATCACTTAACCTCAGCATTTTTGAGTTCATCTCGGGAGGTCAATATAATTAAAAATAAAAATGAAAAAATAATACGAGAACGTATTTTTGCGTTTTCGAACGAAGGCATGAAGTTTCGCGTTGACACGAGTAAAAATGAATATTTAATAAAATTTATATTGGATAATGGTCAAGAAAGAACATGAATGTAAGAATGAGTATGGTTCAATAATAATGTTTATGCTACATAACATATAAATAATGACTTCTATAGAGTGTTTAGTCCTTAGGGAAATAAATGACGGGAAAATGTGACGTCATAGTTATTGAATTTTTACGTATAGTACAAATCATTGTTAGGAAGATTTACAAGAACGAATTAGAGACACAGAGTGGGAAACGTAAGAGAATAAAGTTATTTTATGACGTCATAGTGCATAATTCATTATTACAAATCGAAATTCTATCCAAAACTCGCTTATGTGATTTTTGGTTTCTTATGTAAAAATGGACAATGAATTCATATAATGATGGTGCAGGAATTGTTCATTGTTCACTTTTTACATTACTCTCCCCTTTTTAAAAATGATATTTATACATAATTTAATAGGGTACCATTAATACAATACAAATGAGAAAATAACATCCTAACTAATTCAAGTTAGGTGACGAATTTTTTTCTTTACATTACAAGTTTTATACAGAACAGTGAGTTATTATATAATATAAAAGAATTCAAAGATTAAAACTTTACTTCTATACAAACAGAATAAAGGATTAATACGTTAATTTAGAGAACAATTAAGCTTGGCAAAGAATGATATTGTTAAAATGTTTAGCAAAATTTTATTTATTTTTTTCTGTGGGGAAAAATTACATTCATAATGAATAGGTAAAAGGGAAAAATATAAATCGTACATCTATAAACTAATTTTTTTGACTAGCGTTGGTAAAAATTAGAATTATGTAATGGATGATGTATAGACCTGTGGTCTAGTGTGTATTTTTGTGTACTAGGTATAAAGTGTATTTTATAAGTTCGAGAGACATTAGCTGAGAGGATTGTTAAATTAACTGAATAAATGCATGAGCAAGATATTTAGGAAGCAAAAATGATTAAGATTATATAGCATAGTTTGCACTTACGTAATGAAATATTTTATTGTGATATTCAATGATTTTAGCATAAGGTTTTGTATATATATAGATATATATAGTGTGCATGCATTTTATTGACTGTTGTAGGTACAAATCGAATTACGTAGTGGATGATGTATAGACCTGTGGTCAAATGTGTTTTGTGTGTATTAGGTACAAATTGTATTATTATTATTATTTATTATTATTATTATCATTATTATTATTACAAAATTTAAATTACAGGTATCGTTTAGTTGTCGTAAAATTAACCCCAAAATGGATCATTTAAGTGACTATAGTTACTAATATCTAATTGTAAAACACAATAAAACAAACTTTTAAGTTCAAAGAAATGTATAATGGTCATCAAGAGTTAAAAATAAAAAAAACACAACTTAACATAAATTGAGCCATCGTACCAAAGAGGAATTAACCATGGTTGAACCATTTCTCTGGTTGACACAGTTCAACTGGGGTTGGGGGTGTTAAAATAAAATAAAAAAAAGACAAAGGTTGGAGTACGACATTCGGGGGAATTGAGTGACTAAGCGGGGGGGTATAAGTCTGAAATTGACAATTACATCTTTTGGGAGCACTTTGCTTTTTTTTTTTTTTTTTAACGAAAAGAGATTGCTTGTCACACTACTTAGAACAAAAATTAAGAGTTCAAACAAAATGGAGGGACGGCATGTTCCTCATAACATTACGATAATTATCCAAATCGTTACAACCTTTGTACAAATAATAAATTACATAACTATATATTATTACATAACAAAGCATGAAAAGGGAAAGACAAATCAGTGAATTTCCGTCTTACAAACAACAAAAAAGGTTAAACCAAAGACGCAAATCGGTCAATTTTGGTTGAATTTAATTCTCTTTTACAACAAAAAAAGGTTTGAATTCAATTGACTGCATTGAATGAATGGGTATTTGAAACTAACAGAGACTGACTTAAAACAAACTCTCTGACTTCAAATAAAACTCTGACTTCGAATCTAACTCTGACTTCGAATCTAACTCTGACTTCGAATCTAACTCTGACTTCGAATCTAACTCTGACTTCAAATAAAACTCTCTGACTTGAACTCTATCAAGTATTTCTATAAAAATCTCTGGGGCGGTTGGCCGTCTTGGCGCAACCTTCTGACTTGACCTCTTTATCAAATATTCTGAAACTATCTGACTTGAACGCTTGTCAAGTATTCTGAACTGTAACTTGAACTCTTATCAAGTATTCTTGAAACTTAACTGTCTAACTTGAACGCTTGTCAAGTGAAGATTAACTGAAAAATGGAAAATGACTGCACTTGACTTTATCAAGTGGAGACGATTAACCTCTGGGGTTTGGTTGACCCTCTTGGTGGCAACCTTCTGACTTGAAACTAACTTAAAAAATGACTTCAAATGACTTCAAAATTGCTTCAAGTATCTCTCTAAATCTATAAATCTCTGTAAACTCTCTCTCTTTTAATTTGCAAGTCAATTCAATTCAGTAATTGAAAAAAAATTTCCAACAAAAAATAAAAAAATGTAAACAATATTTCATTCTAATGTACGGGAAGGTACATAAAATAAAATATTCTATACTGAATATAACAGTGAAATAACTCTGAAAATAACTCTTGAAATTAACTCTTTTGAAATTAACTCTGTTACAATTAACTCTGTTACAATTAACTCTGTTGCAATTAACTCTATTGCAATTAACTCTCTGTGTTACAATTAACTCTCTGTGTTACAATTAACTCTCTGTTACAATTAACTCTGTTTCACTAAAAAAAGTGTATCACTGGTGTCTGAAGTGTTCACTGTGTTTGTGTTAAATTCTGGTTTGATATCATTATTAACTGTTAATAATAGTGACTTTTCAAATGTTTATAAATTACTTAAAAAAACAAAATGTACTTAACAACATTTCTACGGGCGAAATCCTCAGAGACGTGTCCTGAAGACGTCTTGCTGGCTACTTGTTCCTGGATGAAAACTAGGCGTGAAGAACTTGGAGTCGTGACACACCGGTCAAGGGTGGATGTTACGAACTAGAAGTCGTGACACGCCGGTCAAATGGTTTTATCCTGATGCAGGGTAATTTCTATCTTGGCCAAAGAGTGGCCTCTTCTTAAAATAATCTCTTCTTAAAGTAATCTTCTTCTTAAAGTAATCTTCTTCTTAAAATAATCTTTTAATCCTGATGCAGGGTAATTTCTATCTTGGCCAAAGAGTTGGCCTCTTCTTAAAAATCTTCTTGTTAAACATCTTCTTGTTAAACATCTTCTTGTTAAACTCTTCTTGTGAAACAATCTTCTTGTTAAACATCTTCTGGTTAAAATCTTCTGGTTAAAATCTCTGTTAAAATCTTCTTCTTAAAATAATCTTCTCATCCTGGCAATAGGGCGCCACTTTTTAGAATCCTCTTCTTAAAATAATCTTCTTATATCCTGGCAAGGGTCTGGGGTGTCTCGTATAGACGAGGCGTTCTAGTTAAGGGCAAGGGGCCTCTGCCCCTCCCCGCAGCGAGGCTGCAGTCCAAAGAAGAGTCTCGTAAGAAGTGCTCTGATGATGTCTCTAAACGAAGTGGCAATCTGACGTGCTACGATGAAGTGAAGTAATTTTACAAGTACAGTATAATATAGCCTAAATGTTTGGGGGAGACAATCGAAGGTTAAGTTTCCCCCCTTTTTTTAAACATCAGATGTTTTTGAAGGATTTCAACTAAAAACAATAAAAAATATAATAAAACTAATCGTATATTTTTGCCGAGTTTCATTTTTGACGGCGATATCATTTCGTAATAGCACATGAGTACAAATTGAGTACACGACTGAGTACGTATTATTTTGGTTCATTACATTACGATTACAATTATGGATTACAATTACCAATTAATTCATATTCACTCATTGTTTAATTACACTTCTATTAAAGTACATTCTTACATTATAAATTAAATCATTACATTTAATTAGTTTCACTGAAGTACATTACAAGTTATTGTTCATTACAGTTTTCATTAGAGTACATTACAAGTTATTGTTAATTTTACAGTTAATTACAATTAACAGTTACTATAACTTGGTTTGTTTTTACAGTGTTTCCTATTAATAGACAATTAAGATGTTAGAAATATAGTACAAGTACATGGGCACATACACACATAATATAACATAACACATGATAATGTTATAAATTCGAATCAGAGGGAAAGGAGACTTTTTAACTTTGAGCGTTCGAATTCTGCTGTGATGAGCGGAATTTCGATCACTTAACCTCAGCATTTTTAGTTCATCTCGGGAGGTCAATAATAATAAAAATAAAAATGAAAAATAATACGGAAACGTATTTTTTGCGTTTTCGAACGAAGGCATGAAGTTTCGCGTTGACACGAGTAAAATGAATATTAATAAAATTTATATGGATAATGGTCAAGAAAACATGAATGTAAGAATGAGTATGGTTCCATATAATGTTTATGCTACATAACATATAATAATGACTTCTATAGAGTGGTTAGTCCTTAGGGAAATAAATGACGGGAAATGTGACGTCATAGTTATTGAATTTTTACGTATAGTACAAATCATTGTTAGGAAGATTTACAGAACGAATTAGAGACACAGAGTGGAAACGTAGAGAATAAAGTTATTTTATGACGTCATAGTGCATAATTCATTATTACAAATCGAAATTCTATCCAAAACTCGCTTATGTGATTTTTGGTTTCTTATGTAAAAAGGACATGAATTCATATAATGATGGTGCAGGAATTGTTCATTGTTCACTTTTTACATTACTCTCCCCTTTTTAAAAATGATATTTATACATAATTTAATAGGGTACCATTAATACAATACAAATGAGAAAATAACATCCTAACTAATTCAAGTTAGTGACGAATTTTTTTCTTTACATTACAATTTTTATACAGAACAAGTGAGTTATTTATAATATAAAAGAATTCAAAGATTAAAACTTTACTTCTATACAAACAGAATAAAGGATTAATACGTATTTAGAGAACAATTAAGCTTGGCAAAGAATGATTTTTAAATGTTTAGCAAAATTTTATTTATTTTTTTCTGTGGGGAAAATTACATTCATAATGAATAGGTAAAAAGGGAAAAATAATCGTACAATCTATAAACTTAATTTTTATTGACTAGCGTTGGTAAAATTAGAATTATGTAATGGATGATGTATACCTGTGGTCTAGTGTGTATTTTTGTGTACTAGGTATAAAGTGTGTATTTTATAAGTTCGAGAGACATTAGCTGAGAGGATTGTTAAATTAACTGATAATGCATGAGCAGATAGATTAGGAAGCAAAAATGATTAAGATTATATAGCATAGTTTGCACTTACGTAATATGAATAGTTTTATTGTGATATTCAATGATTTTAGCATAATGGTTTGTATATATAGTATATATATAGTGTGCATGCATTTTTATTGACAGTTGTAGTACAAATCGAATTACGTAGTGGATGATGTATGACTTGTGGTCAATGTGTATTTGTGTGTATTAGTACAAATTGTTATATTATTATTATTATTATTATTATTATCATTATTATTATACAAAATTTAAATTACAGGTATCGTTTGTTGTCGAAAATTACCCAAAATGGATCATTTAAGTGACGATAGTTACTAATATCTAATGTAAACACAATAAAAACTTAAACTTTTAAGTTCAAAGAAATGTATAATGGTCATCAAAGAGTTAAAATAAAAAAAACACAACTTAACATAAATTGAGCCATCGTACCAAAGAGGAATTAACCATGGTTGAACCATTTCTCTGGTTGACACAGTTCAACTGGGGTTGGGGGTGTTAAAATAAAATAAAAAAAACAAAGGTTGGAGTACGACATTCGGGGGAATTGAGTGACTAAGCGGGGGGTATAAGTCTGAAATTGACAATTACATCTTTTGGTGAGCACTTTGCTTTTTTTTTTTTTTTTTAACGAAAAGAGATTGCTTGTCACACTACTTAGAACAAAAATTAAGAGTTCAAACAAAATGGAGGGACGGCATGTTCCTCATATACATTACGATAATTATCCAAATCGTTACAACCTTTGTACAAATAATAAATTACATAACTATATATTTATATACATAACAATGCATGAAAAGGGAAAGACAAATCAGTGAATTTCCGTCTTACAAACAAACAAAAAAGGTTAAACCAAAGACGCAAATCGGTCAATTTTGGTTGAATTTAATTCTCTTTTACAACAAAAAAAGGTTGAATTCAATTGACTGCATTGAAATGAATGGGTATTTGAAACTAACAGAGACTGACTTAAAACAAAACTCTCTGACTTCAAATAAAACTCTAACTTTGAATAAAACTCTGACTTCGAATCTAACTCTGACTTCGAATCTAACTCTGACTTCGAATCTAACTCTGACTTCGAATCTAACTCTGACTTCAAATAAAACTCTCTGACTTGAACTCTATCAAGTATTTCTATAAAAATCTCTGGGGCGGTTGGCCGTCTTGGCGCAACCTTCTGACTTGACCTCTTATCAATATTCTGAAACTATCTGACTTGAACGCTTGTCAAGTATTCTGAACTGTAACTTGAACTCTTATCAAGTATTCTTGAAACTGAACTGTCTAACTTGAACGCTTGTCAAGTGAAGATTAACTGAAAAATGGAAAATGACTGCACTTGATCTTTATCAAGTGGAGACGATTAACCTCTGGGGTTTGGTTGACCCTCTTGGTGCAACCTTCTGACTTGAAACTAACTTCAAAAAATGACTTCAAAAAATGACTTCAAAATTGCTTCAAGTATCTCTCTAAATCTATAAACTCTCTGTAAACTCTCTCTCTTTTAATTTGCAAGTCAATTCAATTCAGTAATTGAAAAAAAATTTCCAAACAAAAAATAAAAAAATGTAAACAATATTTCATTCTAATGTACGGGAAGGTACATAAAATAAAATTATTCTATACTGAATATAACAGTGAAAATAACTCTGAAATTAACTCTTTGAAATTAACTCTGTTACAATTAACTCTGTTACAATTAACTCTGTTGCAATTAACTCTATTGCAATTAACTCTCTGTGTTACAATTAACTCTCTGTGTTACAATTAACTCTCTGTTACAATTAACTCTGTTTCACTAAAAAAAAGTGTATCACTGGTGTCTGAAGTGTTCACTGTGTTTTGTGTTAAATTCTGGTTTGATACTCATTATTAACTGTTAATAATAGTGACTTTTCAAATGTTTATAAATTACTTAAAAAAACAAAATGTACTTAACAACATTTCTACGGGCGAAATCCTCAGAGACGTGTCCTGAAGTCGTCTTGCTGGCTACTTGTTCCTGGATGAAAACTAGGCGTGAAGAACTTGGAGTCGTGACACACCGGTCAAGGGTGGATGTTACGAACTAGAAGTCGTGACACGCCGGTCAAATGGTTTTATCCCGATGCAGGGTAATTTCTATCTTGGCCAAAGAGTGGCCTCTTCTTAAAATAATCTTCTTCTTAAAGTAATCTTCTTCTTAAAGTAATCTTCTTCTTAAAATAATCTTTTAATCCTGATGCAGGGTAATTTCTATCTTGGCCAAAGAGTGGCCTCTTCTTAAAAATCTTCTTGTTAAACATCTTCTTGTTAAACATCTTCTTGTTAAACATCTTCTTGTGAAACATCTTCTTGTTAAACATCTTCTGGTTAAAATCTTCTGGTTAAAATCTTCTGGTTAAAATCTTCTTCTTAAAATAATCTTCTCATCCTGGCAATAGGGCGCCAACTTTTTAGAATCCTCTTCTTAAAATAATCTTCTTATTATCCTGGCAAGGGTCTGGGGTGTCTCGTATAGACGAGGCGTTCTAGTTAAGGGGCAAGGGGCCTCTGCCCCCTCCCCGCAGCGAGGCTGCAGTCCAAAGAAGAGTCTCGTAAAGAAGTGCTCTGATGATGTGCTCTAATGAAGTGGCAATCTGACGTGCTACGATGAAGTGAAGTAATTTTACAAGTACAGTATAATATAGCCTAAATGTTTGGGGGAGACAATCGAAGGTTAAGTTTCCCCCCTTTTTTTAAACACATCAGATGTTTTTTGAAGGATTTCAACTAAAAACAATAAAAAAAATATAAATAAAACTAATCGTATATTTTTGCCGAGTTTACATTTTTTGACGGCGATATCATTTCGTAATAGTGCACATGAGTACAAATTGAGTACACGACTGAGTACGTATTAATTTTGGTTCATTACAATTACGATTACAATTATGGATTACAATTACCAATTAATTCATATTCACTCATTGTTTAATTACACTTCTATTAAAGTACATTCTTACATTATAAATTAAATCATTACATTTAATTAGTTTCACTGAAGTACATTACAAGTTATTGTTCATTACAGTTTCATTAGAGTACATTACAAGTTATTGTTAATTTACAGTTAATTACAATTAAACAGTTACTATAACTTGGTTTTGTTTTTACAGTGTTTCCTATTAATAGACAATTAAGATGTTAGAAATATAGTACAAAGTACATGGGCACATAACACACATAATATAACATAACACATGATAATGTTATAAATTCGAATCAGAGGGAAAGGAGACTTTTTAACTTTGAGCGTTCGAATTCTGCTGTGATGAGCGGAATTTCGATCACTTAACCTCAGCATTTTTGAGTTCATCTCGGGAGGTCAATATAATTAAAAATAAAAATGAAAAAAATAATACGAGAACGTATTTTTGCGTTTTCGAACGAAGGCATGAAGTTTCGCGTTGACACGAGTAAAAATGAATATTTAATAAAATTTATATTGGATAATGGTCAAGAAAGAACATGAATGTAAGAATGAGTATGGTTCAATAATAATGTTTATGCTACATAACATATAAATAATGACTTCTATAGAGTGTTTAGTCCTTAGGGAAATAAATGACGGGAAAATGTGACGTCATAGTTATTGAATTTTTACGTATAGTACAAATCATTGTTAGGAAGATTTACAAGAACGAATTAGAGACACAGAGTGGGAAACGTAAGAGAATAAAGTTATTTTATGACGTCATAGTGCATAATTCATTATTACAAATCGAAATTCTATCCAAAACTCGCTTATGTGATTTTTGGTTTCTTATGTAAAAATGGACAATGAATTCATATAATGATGGTGCAGGAATTGTTCATTGTTCACTTTTTACATTACTCTCCCCTTTTTAAAAATGATATTTATACAATAATTTAATAGGGTACCATTAATACAATACAAATGAGAAAATAACATCCTAACTAATTCAAGTTAGGTGACGAATTTTTTTCTTTACATTACAAGTTTTATACAGAACAAGTGAGTTATTATATAATATAAAAGAATTCAAAGATTAAAACTTTACTTCTATACAAACAGAATAAAGGATTAATACGTTAATTTAGAGAACAATTAAGCTTGGCAAAGAATGATATTGTTAAAATGTTTAGCAAAATTTTATTTATTTTTTTTCTGTGGGGAAAATTACATTCATAATGAATAGGTAAAAGGGAAAAATATAAATCGTACAATCTATAAACTAATTTTTATTGACTAGCGTTGGTAAAAATTAGAATTATGTAATGGATGATGTATAGACCTGTGGTCTAGTGTGTATTTTTGTGTACTAGGTATAAAGTGTGTATTTTATAAGTTCGAGAGACATTAGCTGAGAGGATTGTTAAATTAACTGAATAAATGCATGAGCAAGATATATTAGGAAGCAAAAATGATTAAGATTATATAGCATAGTTTGCACTTACGTAATGAAATAGTTTTATTGTGATATTCAATGATTTTAGCATAAGGTTTGTATATATATAGTATATATATAGTGTGCATGCATTTTTATTGACTGTTGTAGGTACAAATCGAATTACGTAGTGGATGATGTATAGACCTGTGGTCAAATGTGTATTTGTGTGTATTAGGTACAAATTGTTATTATTATTATTATTATTATTATTATCATTATTATTATTACAAAATTTTAAATTACAGGTATCGTTTAGTTGTCGGAAAATTAACCCCAAAATGGATCATTTAAGTGACTATAGTTACTAATATCTAATTGTAAAACACAATAAAACTTAAACTTTTAAGTTCAAAGAAATGTATAATGGTCATCAAAGAGTTAAAAATAAAAAAAACACAACTTAACATAAATTGAGCCATCGTACCAAAGAGGAATTAACCATGGTTGAACCATTTCTCTGGTTGACACAGTTCAACTGGGGTTGGGGGTGTTAAAATAAAATAAAAAAAAGACAAAGGTTGGAGTACGACATTCGGGGGAATTGAGTGACTAAGCGGGGGGGTATAAGTCTGAAATTGACAATTACATCTTTTGGTGAGCACTTTGCTTTTTTTTTTTTTTTTTTAACGAAAAGAGATTGCTTGTCACACTACTTAGAACAAAAATTAAGAGTTCAAACAAAATGGAGGGACGGCATGTTCCTCATATACATTACGATAATTATCCAAAT
Organism: Bathynomus jamesi; assembly: GCA_023014485.1. Classification (NCBI taxonomy): domain Eukaryota; kingdom Metazoa; phylum Arthropoda; class Malacostraca; order Isopoda; family Cirolanidae; genus Bathynomus; species Bathynomus jamesi. The sequence continues at coordinate 49,478 of JAJOZX010014540.1, read as the reverse complement.
CGTTACAACCTTTGTACAAATAATAAATTACATAACTATATATTTATATACATAACAATGCATGAAAAGGGAAAGACAAATCAGTGAATTTCCGTCTTACAAACAAACAAAAAAGGTTAAACCAAAGACGCAAATCGGTCAATTTTGGTTGAATTTAATTCTCTTTTACAACAAAAAAAGGTTGAATTCAATTGACTGCATTGAAATGAATGGGTATTTGAAACTAACAGAGACTGACTTAAAACAAAACTCTCTGACTTCAAATAAAACTCTGAACTTCGAATCTAACTCTGACTTCGAATCTAACTCTGACTTCGAATCTAACTCTGACTTCGAATCTAACTCTGACTTCAAATAAAACTCTCTGACTTGAACTCTATCAAGTATTTCTATAAAAATCTCTGGGGCGGTTGGCCGTCTTGGCGCAACCTTCTGACTTGACCTCTTATCAAATATTCTGAAACTATCTGACTTGAACGCTTGTCAAGTATTCTGAACTGTAACTTGAACTCTTATCAAGTATTCTTGAAACTGAACTGTCTAACTTGAACGCTTGTCAAGTGAAGATTAACTGAAAAATGGAAAATGACTGCACTTGATCTTTATCAAGTGGAGACGATTAACCTCTGGGGTTTGGTTGACCCTCTTGGTGCAACCTTCTGACTTGAAACTAACTTCAAAAAATGACTTCAAAAAATGACTTCAAAATTGCTTCAAGTATCTCTCTAAATCTATAAACTCTCTGTAAACTCTCTCTCTTTTAATTTGCAAGTCAATTCAATTCAGTAATTGAAAAAAAATTTCCAAACAAAAAATAAAAAAATGTAAACAATATTTCATTCTAATGTACGGGAAGGTACATAAAATAAAATTATTCTATACTGAATATAACAGTGAAAATAACTCTGAAAATAACTCTTGAAATTAACTCTTTTGAAATTAACTCTGTTACAATTAACTCTGTTACAATTAACTCTGTTGCAATTAACTCTATTGCAATTAACTCTCTGTGTTACAATTAACTCTCTGTGTTACAATTAACTCTCTGTTACAATTAACTCTGTTTCACTAAAAAAAAGTGTATCACTGGTGTCTGAAGTGTTCACTGTGTTTTGTGTTAAATTCTGGTTTGATACTCATTATTAACTGTTAATAATAGTGACTTTTCAAATGTTTATAAATTACTTAAAAAAACAAAATGTACTTAACAACATTTCTACGGGCGAAATCCTCAGAGACGTGTCCTGAAGTCGTCTTGCTGGCTACTTGTTCCTGGGTGAAAACTAGGCGTGAAGAACTTGGAGTCGTGACACACCGGTCAAGGGTGGATGTTACGAACTAGAAGTCGTGACACGCCGGTCAAATGGTTTTATCCCGATGCAGGGTAATTTCTATCTTGGCCAAAGAGTGGCCTCTTCTTAAAATAATCTTCTTCTTAAAGTAATCTTCTTCTTAAAGTAATCTTCTTCTTAAAATAATCTTTTAATCCTGATGCAGGGTAATTTCTATCTTGGCCAAAGAGTGGCCTCTTCTTAAAAATCTTCTTGTTAAACATCTTCTTGTTAAACATCTTCTTGTTAAACATCTTCTTGTGAAACATCTTCTTGTTAAACATCTTCTGGTTAAAATCTTCTGGTTAAAATCTTCTGGTTAAAATCTTCTTCTTAAAATAATCTTCTCATCCTGGCAATAGGGCGCCAACTTTTTAGAATCCTCTTCTTAAAATAATCTTCTTATTATCCTGGCAAGGGTCTGGGGTGTCTCGTATAGACGAGGCGTTCTAGTTAAGGGGCAAGGGGCCTCTGCCCCCTCCCAGCGAGGCTGCAGTCCAAAGAAGAGTCTCGTAAAGAAGTGCTCTGATGATGTGCTCTAATGAAGTGGCAATCTGACGTGCTACGATGAAGTGAAGTAATTTTACAAGTACAGTATAATATAGCCTAAATGTTTGGGGGAGACAATCGAAGGTTAAGTTTCCCCCCTTTTTTTAACACATCAGATGTTTTTTGAAGGATTTCAACTAAAACAATAAAAAAAATATAAATAAAACTAATCGTATATTTTTGCCGAGTTTACATTTTTTGACGGCGATATCATTTCGTAATAGTGCACATGAGTACAAATTGAGTACACGACTGAGTACGTATTAATTTTGGTTCATTACAATTACGATTACAATTATGGATTACAATTACCAATTAATTCATATTCACTCATTGTTTAATTACACTTCTATTAAAGTACATTCTTACATTATAAATTAAATCATTACATTTAATTAGTTTCACTGAAGTACATTACAAGTTATTGTTCATTACAGTTTCATTAGAGTACATTACAAGTTATTGTTAATTTACAGTTAATTACAATTAAACAGTTACTATAACTTGGTTTTGTTTTTACAGTGTTTCCTATTAATAGACAATTAAGATGTTAGAAATAGTACAAAGTACATGGGCACATAACACACATAATATAACATAACACATGATAATGTTATAAATTCGAATCAGAGGGAAAGGAGACTTTTTAACTTTGAGCGTTCGAATTCTGCTGTGATGAGCGGAATTTCGATCACTTAACCTCAGCATTTTTGAGTTCATCTCGGGAGGTCAATATAATTAAAAATAAAAATGAAAAAAATAATACGAGAACGTATTTTTGCGTTTTCGAACGAAGGCATGAAGTTTCGCGTTGACACGAGTAAAAATGAATATTTAATAAAATTTATATTGGATAATGGTCAAGAAAGAACATGAATGTAAGAATGAGTATGGTTCAATAATAATGTTTATGCTACATAACATATAAATAATGACTTCTATAGAGTGTTTAGTCCTTAGGGAAATAAATGACGGGAAAATGTGACGTCATAGTTATTGAATTTTTACGTATAGTACAAATCATTGTTAGGAAGATTTACAAGAACGAATTAGAGACACAGAGTGGGAAACGTAAGAGAATAAAGTTATTTTATGACGTCATAGTGCATAATTCATTATTACAAATCGAAATTCTATCCAAAACTCGCTTATGTGATTTTTGGTTTCTTATGTAAAAATGGACAATGAATTCATATAATGATGGTGCAGGAATTGTTCATTGTTCACTTTTTACATTACTCTCCCCTTTTTAAAAATGATATTTATACAATAATTTAATAGGGTACCATTAATACAATACAAATGAGAAAATAACATCCTAACTAATTCAAGTTAGGTGACGAATTTTTTTCTTTACATTACAAGTTTTATACAGAACAAGTGAGTTATTATATAATATAAAAGAATTCAAAGATTAAAACTTTACTTCTATACAAACAGAATAAAGGATTAATACGTTAATTTAGAGAACAATTAAGCTTGGCAAAGAATGATATTGTTAAAATGTTTAGCAAAATTTTATTTATTTTTTTTCTGTGGGGAAAATTACATTCATAATGAATAGGTAAAAGGGAAAAATATAAATCGTACAATCTATAAACTAATTTTTATTGACTAGCGTTGGTAAAATTAGAATTATGTAATGGATGATGTATAGACCTGTGGTCTAGTGTGTATTTTTGTGTACTAGGTATAAAGTGTGTATTTTATAAGTTCGAGAGACATTAGCTGAGAGGATTGTTAAATTAACTGAATAAATGCATGAGCAAGATATTTAGGAAGCAAAAATGATTAAGATTATATAGCATAGTTTGCACTTACGTAATGAAATAGTTTTTTGTGATATTCAATGATTTTAGCATAAGGTTTGTATATATATAGTATATATATAGTGTGCATGCATTTTTATTGACTGTTGTAGGTACAAATCGAATTACGTAGTGGATGATGTATAGACCTGTGGTCAAATGTGTATTTGTGTGTATTAGGTACAAATTGTTATATTATTATTATTATTATTATTATTATCATTATTATTATTATACAAAATTAAATTACAGGTATCGTTTAGTTGTCGGAAAATTAACCCCAAAATGGATCATTTAAGTGACTATAGTTACTAATATCTAATTGTAAAACACAATAAAACTTAAACTTTTAAGTTCAAAGAAATGTATAATGGTCATCAAAGAGTTAAAAATAAAAAAACACAACTTAACATAAATTGAGCCATCGTACCAAGAGGAATTAACCATGGTTGAACATTTCTCTGGTTGACACAGTTCAACTGGGGTTGGGGGTGTTAAAATAAAATAAAAAAAGACAAAGGTTGGAGTACGACATTCGGGGGAATTGAGTGACTAAGCGGGGGGGTATAAGTCTGAAATTGACAATTACATCTTTTGGTGAGCACTTTGCTTTTTTTTTTTTTTTTTAACGAAAAGAGATTGCTTGTCACACTACTTAGAAAAAAATTAAGAGTTCAAACAAAATGGAGGGACGGCATGTTCCTCATATACATTACGATAATTATCCAAATCGTTACAACCTTTGTACAAATAATAAATTACATAACTATATATTTATATACATAACAATGCATGAAAAGGGAAAGACAAATCAGTGAATTTCCGTCTTACAAACAAACAAAAAAGGTTGACGCATTCAATTTTGTTGAATTCTGCTTTGAAATGAATGGGTATTTGAAACTAACAGAGACTGACTTAAAACAAAACTCTCTGACTTCAATAAAACTCTAACTTTGAATAAAACTCTGACTTCGAATCTAACTCTGACTTCGAATCTAACTCTGACTTCGAATCTAACTCTGACTTCGAATCTAACTCTGACTTCAAATAAAACTCTCTGACTTGAACTCTATCAAGTATTTCTATAAAAATCTCTGGGGCGGTTGGCCGTCTTGGCGCAACCTTCTGACTTGACCTCTTATCAAATATTCTGAAACTATCTGACTTGAACGCTTGTCAAGTATTCTGAACTGTAACTTGAACTCTTATCAAGTATTCTTGAAACTGAACTGTCTAACTTGAACGCTTGTCAAGTGAAGATTAACTGAAAAATGGAAAATGACTGCACTTGATCTTTATCAAGTGGAGACGATTAACCTCTGGGGTTTGGTTGACCCTCTTGTGCAACCTTCTGACTTGAAACTAACTTCAAAAAATGACTTCAAAAATGACTTCAAAATTGCTTCAAGTATCTCTCTAAATCTATAAACTCTCTGTAAACTCTCTCTCTTTTAATTTGCAAGTCAATTCAATTCAGTAATTGAAAAAAATTTCCAAACAAAAAATAAAAAAATGTAAACAATATTTCATTCTAATGTACGGGAAGGTACATAAAATAAAATTATTCTATACTGAATATAACAGTGAAAATAACTCTGAAAATAACTCTTGAAATTAACTCTTTTGAAATTAACTCTGTTACAATTAACTCTGTTACAATTAACTCTCTGTGTTACAATTAACTCTCTGTGTTACAATTAACTCTCTGTTACAATTAACTCTGTTTCACTAAAAAAAAGTGTATCACTGGTGTCTGAAGTGTTCACTGTGTTTTGTGTTAAATTCTGGTTTGATACTCATTATTAACTGTTAATAATAGTGACTTTTCAAATGTTTATAAATTACTTAAAAAAACAAAATGTACTTAACAACATTTCTACGGGCGAAATCCTCAGAGACGTGTCCTGAAGTCGTCTTGCTGGCTACTTGTTCCTGGGTGAAAACTAGGCGTGAAGAACTTGGAGTCGTGACACACCGGTCAAGGGTGGATGTTACGAACTAGAAGTCGTGACACGCCGGTCAAATGGTTTTATCCCGATGCAGGGTAATTTCTATCTTGGCCAAAGAGTGGCCTCTTCTTAAAATAATCTTCTTCTTAAAGTAATCTTCTTCTTAAAGTAATCTTCTTCTTAAAATAATCTTTTAATCCTGATGCAGGGTAATTTCTATCTTGGCCAAAGAGTGGCCTCTTCTTAAAAATCTTCTTGTTAAACATCTTCTTGTTAAACATCTTCTTGTTAAACATCTTCTTGTGAAACATCTTCGTTAAACATCTTCTGGTTAAAATCTTCTGGTTAAAATCTTCTGGTTAAAATCTTCTTCTTAAAATAATCTTCTCATCCTGGCAATAGGGCGCCAACTTTTTAGAATCCTCTTCTTAAAATAATCTTCTTATTATCCTGGCAAGGGTCTGGGGTGTCTCGTATAGACGAGGCGTTCTAGTTAAGGGGCAAGGGGCCTCTGCCCCTCCCCGCAGCGAGGCTGCAGTCCAAAGAAGAGTCTCGTAAAGAAGTGCTCTGATGATGTGCTCTAATGAAGTGGCAATCTGACGTGCTACGATGAAGTGAAGTAATTTTACAAGTACAGTATAATATAGCCTAAATGTTTGGGGGAGACAATCGAAGGTTAAGTTTCCCCCTTTTTTTAAACACATCAGATGTTTTTTGAAGGATTTCAACTAAAAACAATAAAAAAAATATAAATAAAACTAATCGTATATTTTTGCCGAGTTTACATTTTTTGACGGCGATATCATTTCGTAATAGTGCACATGAGTACAAATTGAGTACACGACTGAGTACGTATTAATTTTGGTTCATTACAATTACGATTACAATTATGGATTACAATTACCAATTAATTCATATTCACTCATTGTTTAATTACACTTCTATTAAGTACATTCTTACATTATAAATTAAATCATTACATTTAATTAGTTTCACTGAAGTACATTACAAGTTATTGTTCATTACAGTTTCATTAGAGTACATTACAAGTTATTGTTAATTTACAGTTAATTACAATTAAACAGTTACTATAACTTGGTTTTGTTTTTACAGTGTTTCCTATTAATAGACAATTAAGATGTTAGAAATATAGTACAAAGTACATGGGCACATAACACACATAATATAATAACACATGATAATGTTATAATTCGAATCAGAGGGAAAGGAGACTTTTTAACTTTGAGCGTTCGAATTCTGCTGTGATGAGCGGAATTTCGATCACTTAACCTCAGCATTTTGAGTTCATCTCGGGAGGTCAATATAATTAAAAATAAATGAAAAAAAAATACGAGAACGTATTTTTGCGTTTTCGAACGAAGGCATGAAGTTTCGCGTTGACACGAGTAAAAATGAATATTTAATAAAATTTATATTGGATAATGGTCAAGAAAGAACATGAATGTAAGAATGAGTATGGTTCAATAATAATGTTTATGCTACATAACATATAAATAATGACTTCTATAGAGTGTTTAGTCCTTAGGGAAATAAATGACGGGAAAATGTGACGTCATAGTTATTGAATTTTTACGTATAGTACAAATCATTGTTAGGAAGATTTACAAGAACGAATTAGAGACACAGAGTGGGAAACGTAAGAGAATAAAGTTATTTTATGACGTCATAGTGCATAATTCATTATTACAAATCGAAATTCTATCCAAAACTCGCTTATGTGATTTTTGGTTTCTTATGTAAAAATGGACAATGAATTCATATAATGATGGTGCAGGAATTGTTCATTGTTCACTTTTTACATTACTCTCCCCTTTTTAAAAATGATATTTATACAATAATTTAATAGGGTACCATTAATACAATACAAATGAGAAATAACATCCTAACTAATTCAAGTTAGGTGACGAATTTTTTTCTTTACATTACAAGTTTTATACAGAACAAGTGAGTTATTATATAATATAAAAGAATTCAAAGATTAAAACTTTACTTCTATACAAACAGAATAAAGGATTAATACGTTAATTTAGAGAACAATTAAGCTTGGCAAAGAATGATATTGTTAAAATGTTTAGCAAAATTTTATTTATTTTTTTTCTGTGGGGAAAATTACATTCATAATGAATAGGTAAAAGGGAAAAATATAAATCGTACAATCTATAAACTAATTTTTATTGACTAGCGTTGGTAAAAATTAGAATTATGTAATGGATGATGTATAGACCTGTGGTCTAGTGTGTATTTTTGTGTACTAGGTATAAAGTGTGTATTTTATAAGTTCGAGAGACATTAGCTGAGAGGATTGTTAAATTAACTGAATAAATGCATGAGCAAGATATATTAGGAAGCAAAAATGATTAAGATTATATAGCATAGTTTGCACTTACGTAATGAAATAGTTTTATTGTGATATTCAATGATTTTAGCATAAGGTTTGTATATATATAGTATATATATAGTGTGCATGCATTTTTATTGACTGTTGTAGGTACAAATCGAATTACGTAGTGGATGATGTATAGACCTGTGGTCAAATGTGTATTTGTGTATTAGGTACAAATTGTTATTATTATTATTATTATTATTATTATCATTATTATTAATACAAAATTCTAAATTACAGGTATCGTTTAGTTGTCGGAAAATTAACCCCAAAATGGATCATTTAAGTGACTATAGTTACTAATATCTAATTGTAAAACACAATAAAACTTAAACTTTTAAGTTCAAAGAAATGTATAATGGTCATCAAAGAGTTAAAAATAAAAAAACACAACTTAACATAAATTGAGCCATCGTACCAAAGAGGAATTAACCATGGTTGAACCATTTCTCTGGTTGACACAGTTCAACTGGGGTTGGGGGTGTTAAAATAAAATAAAAAAAGACAAAGGTTGGAGTACGACATTCGGGGGAATTGAGTGACTAAGCGGGGGGTATAAGTCTGAAATTGACAATTACATCTTTTGGTGAGCACTTTGCTTTTTTTTTTTTTTTTTAACGAAAAGAGATTGCTTGTCACACTACTTAGAACAAAAATTAAGAGTTCAAACAAAATGGAGGGACGCATGTTCCTCATATACATTACGATAATTATCCAAATCGTTACAACCTTTGTACAAATAATAAATTACATAACTATATATTTATATACATAACATGCATGAAAAGGGAAAGACAAATCAGTGAATTTCCGTCTTACAAACAAACAAAAAAGGTTAAACCAAAGACGCAAATCGGTCAATTTTGGTTGAATTTAATTCTCTTTTACAACAAAAAAAGGTTGAATTCAATTGACTGCATTGAAATGAATGGGTATTTGAAACTAACAGAGACTGACTTAAACAAAACTCTCCTCTCTGACTTCAAATAAAACTCTAACTTTGAATAAACTCTGACTTCGAATCTAACTCTGACTTCGAATCTAACTCTGACTTCGAATCTAACTCTGACTTCAAATAAAACTCTCTGACTTGAACTCTATCAAGTATTTCTATAAAAATCTCTGGGGCGGTTGGCCGTCTTGGCGCAACCTTCTGACTTGACCTCTTATCAAATATTCTGAAACTATCTGACTTGAACGCTTGTCAAGTATTCTGAACTGTAACTTGAACTCTTATCAAGTATTCTTGAAACTGAACTGTCTAACTTGAACGCTTGTCAAGTGAAGATTAACTGAAAAATGGAAAATGACTGCACTTGATCTTTATCAAGTGGAGACGATTAACCTCTGGGGTTTTGACCCTCTTGGTGCAACCTTCTGACTTGAAACTAACTTCAAAAAATGACTTCAAAAAATGACTTCAAAATTGCTTCAAGTATCTCTCTAAATCTATAAACTCTCTGTAAACTCTCTCTCTTTTAATTTGCAAGTCAATTCAATTCAGTAATTGAAAAAAAATTTCCAAACAAAAAATAAAAAAATGTAAACAATATTTCATTCTAATGTACGGGAAGGTACATAAAATAAAATTATTCTATACTATATATAACAGTGAAAATAACTCTTGAAATTAACTCTTTGAAATTAACTCTGTTACAATTAACTCTGTTACAATTAACTCTGTTGCAATTAACTCTATTGCATTAACTCTCTGTGTTACAATTAACTCTCTGTGTTACAATTAACTCTCTGTTACAATTAACTCTGTTTCACTAAAAAAAAGTGTATCACTGGTGTCTGAAGTGTTCACTGTGTTTTGTGTTAAATTCTGGTTTGATACTCATTATTAACTGTTAATAATAGTGACTTTTCAAATGTTTATAAATTACTTAAAAAAACAAAATGTACTTAACAACATTTCTACGGGCGAAATCCTCAGAGACGTGTCCTGAAGACGTCTTGCTGGCTACTTGTTCCTGGATGAAAACTAGGCGTGAAGAACTTGGAGTCGTGACACACCGGTCAAGGGTGGATGTTACGAACTAGAAGTCGTGACACGCCGGTCAAATGGTTTTATCCCGATGCAGGGTAATTTATCTTGGCCAAAGAGTGGCCTCTTCTTAAAATAATCTTCTTCTTAAAGTAATCTTCTTCTTAAAGTAATCTTCTTCTTAAAATAATCTTTTAATCCTGATGCAGGGTAATTTCTATCTTGGCCAAAGAGTGGCCTCTTCTTAAAAATCTTCTTGTTAAACATCTTCTTGTTAAATCTTCTTGTTAAACATCTTCTTGTGAAACATCTTCTTGTTAAACATCTTCTGGTTAAAATCTTCTGGTTAAAATCTTCTGGTTAAAATCTTCTTCTTAAAATAATCTTCTCATCCTGGCAATAGGGCGCCAACTTTTTAGAATCCTCTTCTTAAAATAATCTTCTTATTATCCTGGCAAGGGTCTGGGTGTCTCGTATAGACGAGGCGTTCTAGTTAAGGGGCAAGGGGCCTCTGCCCCCTCCCCGCAGCGAGGCTGCAGTCCAAAGAAGAGTCTCGTAAAGAAGTGCTCTGATGATGTGCTCTAATGAAGTGGCAATCTGACGTGCTACGATGAAGTGAAGTAATTTTACAAGTACAGTATAATATAGCCTAAATGTTTGGGGGAGACAATCGAAGGTTAAGTTTCCCCCTTTTTTTAACACATCAGATGTTTTTTGAAGGATTTCAACTAAAACAATAAAAAAAATATAAATAAACTATCGTATATTTTTGCCGAGTTTACATTTTTTGACGGCGATATCATTTCGTAATAGTGCACATGAGTACAATTGAGTACACGACTGAGTACGTATTAATTTTGGTTCATTACAATTACGATTACAATTATGGATTACAATTACCAATTAATTCATATTCACTCATTGTTTAATTACACTTCTATTAAAGTACATTCTTACATTATAAATTAAATCATTACATTTAATTAGTTTTCACTGAAGTACATTACAAGTTATTGTTCATTACAGTTTCATTAGAGTACATTACAAGTTATTGTTAATTTACAGTTAATTACAATTAAACAGTTACTATAACTTGGTTTTGTTTTTACAGTGTTTCCTATTAATAGACAATTAAGATGTTAGAAATATAGTACAAAGTACATGGGCACATAACACATAATATAACATAAACATGATAATGTTATAAATTCGAATCAGAGGGAAAGGAGACTTTTTAACTTTGAGCGTTCGAATTCTGCTGTGATGAGCGGAATTTCGATCACTTAACCTCAGCATTTTTGAGTTCATCTCGGGAGGTCAATATAATTAAAATAAAATGAAAAAAATAATACGAGAACGTATTTTTGCGTTTTCGAACGAAGGCATGAAGTTTCGCGTTGACACGAGTAAAAATGATATTTAATAAAATTTATATTGGATAATGGTCAAGAAAGAACATGAATGTAAGAATGAGTATGGTTCAATAATAATGTTTATGCTACATAAATATAAATAATGACTTCTATAGAGTGTTTAGTCCTTAGGGATAAATGACGGGAAAATGTGACGTCATAGTTATTGAATTTTTACGTATAGTACAAATCATTGTTAGGAAGATTTACAAGAACGAATTAGAGACACAGAGTGGGAAACGTAAGAGATAAAGTTATTTTATGACGTCATAGTGCATAATTCATTATTACAAATCGAAATTCTATCCAAAACTCGCTTATGTGATTTTTGGTTTCTTATGTAAAAATGGACAATGAATTCATATAATGATGGTGCAGGAATTGTTCATTGTTCACTTTTTACATTACTCTCCCCTTTTAAAAATGATATTTATACAATAATTTAATAGGGTACCATTAATACAATACAAATGAGAAAATAACATCCTAACTAATTCAAGTTAGGTGACGAATTTTTTTCTTTACATTACAAGTTTTATACAGAACAAGTGAGTTATTATATAATTAAAAGAATTCAAAGATTAAAACTTTACTTCTATACAAACAGAATAAAGGATTAATACGTTAATTTAGAGAACAATTAAGCTTGGCAAAGAATGATATTGTTAAAATGTTTAGCAAAATTTTATTTTTTTTTTCTGTGGGGAAATTACATTCATAATGAATAGGTAAAAGGGAAAAATATAAATCGTACAATCTATAAACTAATTTTTATTGACTAGCGTTGGTAAAAATTAGAATTATGTAATGGATGATGTATAGACCTGTGGTCTAGTGTGTATTTTTGTGTACTAGGTATAAAGTGTGTATTTTATAAGTTCGAGAGACATTAGCTGAGAGGATTGTTAAATTAACTGAATAAATGCATGAGCAAGATATATTAGGAAGCAAAAATGATTAGATTATATAGCATAGTTTGCACTTACGTAATGAAATAGTTTTATTGTGATATTCAATGATTTTAGCATAAGGTTTGTATATATAGTATATATATAGTGTGCATGCATTTTTATTGACTGTTGTAGGTACAAATCGAATTACGTAGTGGATGATGTATAGACCTGTGGTCAAATGTGTATTGTGTGTATTAGGTACAAATTGTTATTATTATTATTATTATTATTATTATCATTATTATTAATACAAAATTCTAAATTACAGGTATCGTTTAGTTGTCGGAAATTAACCCCAAAATGGATCATTTAAGTGACTATAGTTACTAATATCTAATTGTAAAACACAATAAAACTTAAACTTTTAAGTTCAAAGAAATGTATAATGGTCATCAAAGAGTTAAAATAAAAAAAACACAACTTAACATAAATTGAGCCATCGTACCAAAGAGGAATTAACCATGGTTGAACCATTTCTCTGGTTGACACAGTTCAACTGGGGTTGGGGGTGTTAAAATAAAATAAAAAAAAGACAAAGGTTGGAGTACGACATTCGGGGAATTGAGTGACTAAGCGGGGGGGTATAAGTCTGAAATTGACAATTACATCTTTTGGTGAGCACTTTGCTTTTTTTTTTTTTTTTTAACGAAAAGAGATTGCTTGTCACACTACTTAGAACAAAAATTAAGAGTTCAAACAAAATGGAGGGACGGCATGTTCCTCATATACATTACGATAATTATCCAAATCGTTACAACCTTTGTACAAATAATAAATTACATAACTATATATTTATATACATAACAATGCATGAAAAGGGAAAGACAAATCAGTGAATTTCCGTCTTACAAACAAACAAAAAAGGTTAAACCAAAGACGCAAATCGGTCAATTTTGGTTGAATTTAATTCTCTTTTACAACAAAAAAGGTTGAATTCAATTGACTGCATTGAAATGAATGGGTATTTGAAACTAACAGAGACTGACTTAAAACAAAACTCTCTGACTTCAAATAAAACTCTAACTTTGAATAAAACTCTGACTTCGAATCTAACTCTGACTTCGAATCTAACTCTGACTTCGAATCTAACTCCTCTAACTCTGACTTCAAATAAAACTCTCTGACTTGAACTCTATCAAGTATTTCTATAAAAATCTCTGGGGCGGTTGGCCGTCTTGGCGCAACCTTCTGACTTGACCTCTTATCAAATATTCTGAAACTATCTGACTTGAACGCTTGTCAAGTATTCTGAACTGTAACTTGAACTCTTATCAAGTATTCTTGAAACTGAACTGTCTAACTTGAACGCTTGTCAAGTGAAGATTAACTGAAAAATGGAAAATGACTGCACTTGATCTTTATCAAGTGGAGACGATTAACCTCTGGGGTTTGGTTGACCCTCTTGGTGCAACCTTCTGACTTGAAACTAACTTCAAAAAATGACTTCAAAAAATGACTTCAAAATTGCTTCAAGTATCTCTCTAAATCTATAAACTCTCTGTAAACTCTCTCTCTTTTAATTTGCAAGTCAATTCAATTCAGTAATTGAAAAAAAATTTCCAAACAAAAAATAAAAAAATGTAAACAATATTTCATTCTAATGTACGGGAAGGTACATAAAATAAAATTATTCTATACTGAATATAACAGTGAAAATAACTCTGAAATAACTCTTGAAATTAACTCTGTTACAATTAACTCTGTTACAATTAACTCTGTTCAATTAACTCTATTGCAATTAACTCTCTGTGTTACAATTAACTCTCTGTGTTACAATTAACTCTCTGTTACAATTAACTCTGTTTCACTAAAAAAAAGTGTATCACTGGTGTCTGAAGTGTTCACTGTGTTTTGTGTTAAATTCTGGTTTGATACTCATTATTAACTGTTAATAATAGTGACTTTTCAAATGTTTATAAATTACTTAAAAAAACAAAATGTACTTAACAACATTTCTACGGGCGAAATCCTCAGAGACGTGTCCTGAAGTCGTCTTGCTGGCTACTTGTTCCTGGGTGAAAACTAGGCGTGAAGAACTTGGAGTCGTGACACACCGGTCAAGGGTGGATGTTACGAACTAGAAGTCGTGACACGCCGGTCAAATGGTTTTATCCCGATGCAGGGTAATTTCTATCTTGGCCAAAGAGTGGCCTCTTCTTAAAATAATCTTCTTCTTAAAGTAATCTTCTTCTTAAAGTAATCTTCTTCTTAAAATAATCTTTTAATCCTGATGCAGGGTAATTTCTATCTTGGCCAAAGAGTGGCCTCTTCTTAAAAATCTTCTTGTTAAACATCTTCTTGTTAAACATCTTCTTGTTAAACATCTTCTTGTGAAACATCTTCTTGTTAAACATCTTCTGGTTAAAATCTTCTGGTTAAAATCTTCTGGTTAAAATCTTCTTCTTAAAATAATCTTCTCATCCTGGCAATAGGGCGCCAACTTTTTAGAATCCTCTTCTTAAAATAATCTTCTTATTATCCTGGCAAGGGTCTGGGGTGTCTCGTATAGACGAGGCGTTCTAGTTAAGGGGCAAGGGGCCTCTGCCCCCTCCCCGCAGCGAGGCTGCAGTCCAAAGAAGAGTCTCGTAAAGAAGTGCTCTGATGATGTGCTCTAATGAAGTGGCAATCTGACGTGCTACGATGAAGTGAAGTAATTTTACAAGTACAGTATAATATAGCCTAAATGTTTGGGGGAGACAATCGAAGGTTAAGTTTCCCCCCTTTTTTTAAACACATCAGATGTTTTTTGAAGGATTTCAACTAAAAACAATAAAAAAATATAAATAAAACTAATCGTATATTTTTGCCGAGTTTACATTTTTTGACGGCGATATCATTTCGTAATAGTGCACATGAGTACAAATTGAGTACACGACTGAGTACGTATTAATTTTGGTTCATTACAATTACGATTACAATTATGGATTACAATTACCAATTAATTCATATTCACTCATTGTTTAATTACACTTCTATTAAAGTACATTCTTACATTATAAATTAAATCATTACATTTAATTAGTTTCACTGAAGTACATTACAAGTTATTGTTCATTACAGTTTCATTAGAGTACATTACAAGTTATTGTTAATTTACAGTTAATTACAATTAAACAGTTACTATAACTTGGTTTTGTTTTTACAGTGTTTCCTATTAATAGACAATTAAGATGTTAGAAATATAGTACAAAGTACATGGGCACATAACACACATAATATAACATAACACATGATAATGTTATAAATTCGAATCAGAGGGAAAGGAGACTTTTTAACTTTGAGCGTTCGAATTCTGCTGTGATGAGCGGAATTTCGATCACTTAACCTCAGCATTTTTGAGTTCATCTCGGGAGGTCAATATAATTAAAAATAAAAATGAAAAAAATAATACGAGAACGTATTTTTGCGTTTTCGAACGAAGGCATGAAGTTTCGCGTTGACACGAGTAAAAATGAATATTTAATAAAATTTATATTGGATAATGGTCAAGAAAGAACATGAATGTAAGAATGAGTATGGTTCAATAATAATGTTTATGCTACATAACATATAAATAATGACTTCTATAGAGTGTTTAGTCCTTAGGGAAATAAATGACGGGAAAATGTGACGTCATAGTTATTGAATTTTTACGTATAGTACAAATCATTGTTAGGAAGATTTACAAGAACGAATTAGAGACACAGAGTGGGAAACGTAAGAGAATAAAGTTATTTTATGACGTCATAGTGCATAATTCATTATTACAAATCGAAATTCTATCCAAAACTCGCTTATGTGATTTTTGGTTTCTTATGTAAAAATGGACAATGAATTCATATAATGATGGTGCAGGAATTGTTCATTGTTCACTTTTTACATTACTCTCCCCTTTTTAAAAATGATATTTATACAATAATTTAATAGGGTACCATTAATACAATACAAATGAGAAAATAACATCCTAACTAATTCAAGTTAGGTGACGAATTTTTTTCTTTACATTACAAGTTTTATACAGAACAAGTGAGTTATTATATAATATAAAAGAATTCAAAGATTAAAACTTTACTTCTATACAAACAGAATAAAGGATTAATACGTTAATTTAGAGAACAATTAAGCTTGGCAAAGAATGATATTGTTAAAATGTTTAGCAAAATTTTATTTATTTTTTTTCTGTGGGGAAAATTACATTCATAATGAATAGGTAAAAGGGAAAAATATAAATCGTACAATCTATAAACTAATTTTTATTGACTAGCGTTGGTAAAAATTAGAATTATGTAATGGATGATGTATAGACCTGTGGTCTAGTGTGTATTTTTGTGTACTAGGTATAAAGTGTGTATTTTATAAGTTCGAGAGACATTAGCTGAGAGGATTGTTAAATTAACTGAATAAATGCATGAGCAAGATATATTAGGAAGCAAAAATGATTAAGATTATATAGCATAGTTTGCACTTACGTAATGAAATAGTTTTTTGTGATATTCAATGATTTTAGCATAAGGTTTGTATATATATAGTATATATATAGTGTGCATGCATTTTTATTGACTGTTGTAGGTACAAATCGAATTACGTAGTGGATGATGTATAGACCTGTGGTCAAATGTGTATTTGTGTGTATTAGGTACAAATTGTTATTATTATTATTATTATTATTATTATCATTATTATTATACAAAATTCTAAATTACAGGTATCGTTTAGTTGTCGGAAAATTAACCCCAAAATGGATCATTTAAGTGACTATAGTTACTAATATCTAATTGTAAAACACAATAAAACTTAAACTTTTAAGTTCAAAGAAATGTATAATGGTCATCAAAGAGTTAAAAATAAAAAAAACACAACTTAACATAAATTGAGCCATCGTACCAAAGAGGAATTAACCATGGTTGAACCATTTCTCTGGTTGACACAGTTCAACTGGGGTTGGGGGTGTTAAAATAAAATAAAAAAAAGACAAAGGTTGGAGTACGACATTCGGGGGAATTGAGTGACTAAGCGGGGGGTATAAGTCTGAAATTGACAATTACATCTTTTGGTGAGCACTTTGCTTTTTTTTTTTTTTTTAACGAAAAGAGATTGCTTGTCACACTACTTAGAACAAAAATTAAGAGTTCAAACAAAATGGAGGGACGGCATGTTCCTCATATACAT
This sequence comes from Bathynomus jamesi, assembly GCA_023014485.1. Classification (NCBI taxonomy): domain Eukaryota; kingdom Metazoa; phylum Arthropoda; class Malacostraca; order Isopoda; family Cirolanidae; genus Bathynomus; species Bathynomus jamesi. The sequence continues at coordinate 31,934 of JAJOZX010014540.1, read as the reverse complement.
TACGATAATTATCCAAATCGTTACAACCTTTGTACAAATAATAAATTACATAACTATATATTTATATACATAACAATGCATGAAAAGGGAAAGACAAATCAGTGAATTTCCGTCTTACAAACAAACAAAAAAGGTTAAACCAAAGACGCAAATCGGTCAATTTTGGTTGAATTTAATTCTCTTTTACAAAAAAAAAGGTTGAATTCAATTGACTGCATTGAAATGAATGGGTATTTGAAACTAACAGAGACTGACTTAAAACAAAACTCTCTGACTTCAAATAAAACTCTAACTTTGAATAAAACTCTGACTTCGAATCTAACTCTGACTTCGAATCTAACTCTGACTTCGAATCTAACTCTGACTTCAAATAAAACTCTCTGACTTGAACTCTATCAAGTATTTCTATAAAAATCTCTGGGGCGGTTGGCCGTCTTGGCGCAACCTTCTGACTTGACCTCTTATCAAATATTCTGAAACTATCTGACTTGAACGCTTGTCAAGTATTCTGAACTGTAACTTGAACTCTTATCAAGTATTCTTGAAACTGAACTGTCTAACTTGAACGCTTGTCAAGTGAAGATTAACTGAAAAATGGAAAATGACTGCACTTGATCTTTATCAAGTGGAGACGATTAACCTCTGGGGTTTGGTTGACCCTCTTGGTGCAACCTTCTGACTTGAAACTAACTTCAAAAAATGACTTCAAAAATGACTTCAAAATTGCTTCAAGTATCTCTCTAAATCTATAAACTCTCTGTAAACTCTCTCTCTTTTAATTTGCAAGTCAATTCAATTCAGTAATTGAAAAAAAATTTCCAAACAAAAAATAAAAAATGTAAACAATATTTCATTCTAATGTACGGGAAGGTACATAAAATAAAATTATTCTATACTGAATATAACAGTGAAAATAACTCTGAAATAACTCTTGAAATTAACTCTTTACAATTAACTCTGTTACAATTAACTGTGTTAATCTATTGCAATTAACTCTCTGTGTTACAATTAACTCTCTGTGTTACAATTAACTCTCTGTTACAATTAACTCTGTTTCACTAAAAAAAGTGTATCACTGGTGTCTGAAGTGTTCACTGTGTTTTGTGTTAAATTCTGGTTTGATACTCATTATTAACTGTTAATAATAGTGACTTTTCAAATGTTTATAAATTACTTAAAAAAACAAAATGTACTTAACAACATTTCTACGGGCGAAATCCTCAGAGACGTGTCCTGAAGTCGTCTTGCTGGCTACTTGTTCCTGGGTGAAAACTAGGCGTGAAGAACTTGGAGTCGTGACACACCGGTCAAGGGTGGATGTTACGAACTAGAAGTCGTGACACGCCGGTCAAATGGTTTTATCCCGATGCAGGGTAATTTCTATCTTGGCCAAAGAGTGGCCTCTTCTTAAAATAATCTTCTTCTTAAAGTAATCTTCTTCTTAAAGTAATCTTCTTCTTAAAATAATCTTTTAATCCTGATGCAGGGTAATTTCTATCTTGGCCAAAGAGTGGCCTCTTCTTAAAAATCTTCTTGTTAAACATCTTCTTGTTAAACATCTTCTTGTTAAACATCTTCTTGTGAAACATCTTCTTGTTAAACATCTTCTGGTTAAAATCTTCTGGTTAAAATCTTCTGGTTAAAATCTTCTTCTTAAAATAATCTTCTCATCCTGGCAATAGGGCGCCAACTTTTTAGAATCCTCTTCTTAAAATAATCTTCTTATTATCCTGGCAAGGGTCTGGGGTGTCTCGTATAGACGAGGCGTTCTAGTTAAGGGGCAAGGGGCCTCTGCCCCCTCCCCGCAGCGAGGCTGCAGTCCAAAGAAGAGTCTCGTAAAGAAGTGCTCTGATGATGTGCTCTAATGAAGTGGCAATCTGACGTGCTACGATGAAGTGAAGTAATTTTACAAGTACAGTATAATATAGCCTAAATGTTTGGGGGAGACAATCGAAGGTTAAGTTTCCCCCTTTTTTTAAACACATCAGATGTTTTTTGAAGGATTTCAACTAAAACAATAAAAAAAATATAAATAAAACTAATCGTATATTTTTGCCGAGTTTACATTTTTTGACGGCGATATCATTTCGTAATAGTGCACATGAGTACAAATTGAGTACACGATGAGTACGTATTAATTTTGGTTCATTACAATTACGATTACAATTATGGATTACAATTACCAATTTAATTCATATTCACTCATTGTTTAATTACACTTCTATTAAAGTACATTCTTACATTATAAATTAAATCATTACATTTAATTAGTTTCACTGAAGTACATTACAAGTTATTGTTCATTACAGTTTCATTAGAGTACATTACAAGTTATTGTTAATTTACAGTTAATTACAATTAAACAGTTACTATAACTTGGTTTTGTTTTTACAGTGTTTCCTATTAATAGACAATTAAGATGTTAGAAATATAGTACAAAGTACATGGGCACATAACACACATAATATAACATAACACATGATAATTTATAAATTCGAATCAGAGGGAAAGGAGACTTTTTAACTTTGAGCGTTCGAATTCTGCTGTGATGAGCGGAATTTCGATCACTTAACCTCAGCATTTTTGAGTTCATCTCGGGAGGTCAATATAATTAAAAATAAAATGAAAAAATAATACGAGAACGTATTTTTGCGTTTTCGAACGAAGGCATGAAGTTTCGCGTTGATACGAGTAAAATGAATATTTAATAAAATTTATATTGGATAATGGTCAAGAAAGAACATGAATGTAGAATGAGTATGGTTCAATAATAATGTTTATGCTACATAACATATAAATAATGACTTCTATAGAGTGTTTAGTCCTTAGGGAAATAAATGACGGGAAAATGTGACGTCATAGTTATGAATTTTTACGTATAGTACAAATCATTGTTAGGAAGATTTACAAGAACGAATTAGAGACACAGAGTGGGAAACGTAAGAGAATAAAGTTATTTTATGACGTCATAGTGCATAATTCATTATTACAATCGAAATTCTATCCAAAACTCGCTTATGTGATTTTTGGTTTCTTATGTAAAAATGGACAATGAATTCATATAATGATGGTGCAGGAATTGTTCATTGTTCACTTTTTACATACTCTCCCCTTTTTAAAAATGATATTTATACAATAATTTAATAGGGTACCATTAATACAATACAAATGAGAAAATAACATCCTAACTAATTCAAGTTAGGTGACGAATTTTTTTCTTTACATTACAAGTTTTATACAGAACAAGTGAGTTATTATATAATATAAAAGAATTCAAAGATTAAAACTTTACTTCTATACAAACAGAATAAAGGATTAATACGTTAATTTAGAGAACAATTAAGCTTGGCAAAGAATGATATTGTTAAAATGTTTAGCAAAATTTTATTATTTATTTTTTTTCTGTGGGGAAAATTACATTCATAATGAATAGGTAAAAGGGAAAAATATAAATCGTACAATCTATAAACTAATTTTTATTGACTAGCGTTGGTAAAAATTAGAATTATGTAATGGATGATGTATAGACCTGTGGTCTAGTGTGTATTTTTGTGTACTAGGTATAAAGTGTGTATTTTATAAGTTCGAGAGACATAGCGAGAGGATTGTTAAATTAACTGAATAAATGCATGAGCAAGATATATTAGGAAGCAAAAATGATTAAGATTATATAGCATAGTTTGCACTTACGTAATGAAATAGTTTTATTGTGATATTCAATGATTTTTAGCATAAGGTTTGTATATATATAGTATATATATAGTGTGCATGCATTTTTATTGACTGTTGTAGGTACAAATCGAATTACGTAGTGATGATGTATGACCTGTGGTCAAATGTGTATTTGTGTGTATTAGGTACAAATTGTTATTATTATTATTATTATTATTATTATCATTATTATTAATAGAAATTCTAAATTACAGGTATCGTTTAGTTGTCGGAAAATTAACCCCAAAATGGATCATTTAGTGACTATAGTTACTAATATCTAATTGTAAAACACAATAAAACTTAACTTTTAAGTTCAAAGAAATGTATAATGGTCATCAAAGAGTTAAAATAAAAAAACACAACTTAACATAAATTGAGCCATCGTACCAAAGAGGAATTAACCATGGTTGAACCATTTCTCTGGTTGACACAGTTCAACTGGGGTTGGGGGTGTTAAAATAAAATAAAAAAAAGACAAAGGTTGGAGTACGACATTCGGGGGAATTGAGTGACTAAGCGGGGGGTATAAGTCTGAAATTGACAATTACATCTTTGGTGAGCACTTTGCTTTTTTTTTTTTTTTAACGAAAAGAGATTGCTTGTCACACTACTTAGAACAAAATTAGAGTTCAAACAAAATGGAGGGACGGCATGTTCTCATATACATTACGATAATTATCCAAATCGTTACAACCTTTGTACAAATAATAAATTACATAACTATATATTTATATACATAACAATGCATGAAAAGGGAAAGACAATCAGTGAATTTCCGTCTTACAAACAAACAAAAAAGGTTAAACCAAAGACGCAAATCGGTCAATTTTGGTTGAATTTTAATTCTCTTTTACAACAAAAAAAGGTTGAATTCAATTGACTGCATTGAAATGAATGGGTATTTGAAACTAACAGAGACTGACTTAAAACAAAACTCTCTGACTTCAAATAAAACTCTAACTTTGAATAAAACTCTGACTTCGAATCTAACTCTGACTTCGAATCTAACTCTGACTTCGAATCTAACTCTGACTTCATATAAACTCTCTGACTTGAACTCTATCAAGTATTCTATAAAAATCTCTGGGGCGGTTGGCCGTCTTGGCGCAACCTTCTGACTTGACCTCTTATCAAATATTCTGAAACTATCTGACTTGAACGCTTGTCAAGTATTCTGAACTGTAACTGAACTCTTATCAAGTATTCTTGAAACTTAACTGTCTAACTTGAACGCTTGTCAAGTGAAGATTAACGAAAAATGGAAAATGACTGCACTTGATCTTTATCAAGTGGAGACGATTAACCTCTGGGGTTTGGTTGACCCTCTTGGTGCAACCTTCTGACTTAAACTAACTTCAAAAATGACTCAAAAATGACTTCAAAATTGCTCAAGTATCTCTCTAAATCTATAAACTCTCTGTAAACCTCTCTCTTTTAATTTGCAAGTCAATTCAATTCAGTAATTGAAAAAAAATTTCCAAACAAAAAATAAAAAAATGTAAACAATATTTCATTCTAATGTACGGGAAGGTACATAAATAAAATTATTCTATACTGAATATAACAGTGAAAATAACTCTTGAAATTAACTCTTTTGAAATTAACTCTGTTACAATAACTCTGTTACAATTAACTCTGTTGCAATTAACTCTATTGCAATTAACTCTCTGTGTTACAATTAACTCTCTGTGTTACAATTACTCTCTGTTACAATTAAATCTGTTCACTAAAAAAAAGTGTATCACTGTGTCTGAAGTGTTCACTGTGTTTTGTTTAAATTCTGGTTTGATACTCATTATTAACTGTTAATAATAGTGACTTTTCAAATGTTTATAAATTACTTAAAAAACAAAATGTACTTAACAACATTTCTACGGGCGAAATCCTCAGAGACGTGTCCTGAAGACGTCTTGCTGGCTACTTGTTCCTGGATGAAACTAGGCGTGAAGAACTTGGAGTCGTGACACACCGGTCAAGGGTGGATGTTACGAACTAGAAGTCGTGACACGCCGGTCAAATGGTTTTATCCTGATGCAGGGTAATTTATCTTGGCCAAAGAGTGGCCTCTTCTTAAAATAATCTTCTTTTAAAGTAATCTTCTTCTTAAAGTAATCTTCTTCTTAAAATAATCTTTTAATCCTGATGCAGGGTAATTTCTATCTTGGCCAAAGAGTGGCCTCTTCTTAAAAATCTTCTTGTTAAACATCTTCTTGTTAAATCTTCTTGTTAAACATCTTCTTGTGAAACATCTTCTTGTTAACATCTTCTGGTTAAAATCTTCTGGTTAAAATCTTCTGGTTAAAATCTTCTTCTTAAAATAATCTCTCATCCTGGCAATAGGCGCCAACTTTTTAGAATCCTCTTCTTAAAATAATCTTCTTATTATCCTGGCAAGGGTCTGGGGTGTCTCGTATAGACGAGGCGTTCTAGTTAAGGGGCAAGGGCCTCTGCCCCTCCCGCAGCGAGGCTGCAGTCCAAAGAAGAGTCTCGTAAAGAAGTGCTCTGATGATGTGTCTAATGAAGTGGCAATCTGACGTGCTACGATGAAGTGAAGTAATTTTACAAGTACAGTATAATATAGCCTAAATGTTGGGGGAGACAATCGAAGGTTAAGTTTCCCCCTTTTTTAAACACATCAGATGTTTTTGAAGGATTTCAACTAAAAACAATAAAAAAAATATAATATAAAACTAATCGTATATTTTTGCCGAGTTTACATTTTTTGACGGCGATATTATTTCGTAATAGTGCACATGAGTACAAATGAGTACACGACTGAGTACGTATTAATTTTGGTTCATTACAATTACGATTACAATTATGGATTACAATTACCAATTAATTCATATTCACTCATTGTTTAATTACACTTCTATTAAAGTACATTCTTACATTATAAATTAAATCATTACATTTAATTAGTTTCACTGAAGTACATTACAAGTTATTGTTCATTACAGTTTCATTAGAGTACATTACAAGTTATTGTTAATTTACAGTTAATTACAATAAACAGTTACTATAACTTGGTTTTGTTTTTACAGTGTTTCCTATTAATAGACAATTAAGATGTTAGAAATATAGTACAAAGTACATGGGCACATAACACACATAATATAACATAACATGATAATGTTATAAATTCGAATCAGAGGGAAAGGAGACTTTTTAACTTTGAGCGTTCGAATTCTGCTGTGATGAGCGGAATTTCGATCACTTAACCTCAGCATTTTGAGTTCATCTCGGGAGGTCAATATAATTAAAAATAAAAATGAAAAAATAATACGAGAACGTATTTTTGCGTTTTCGAACGAAGGCATGAAGTTTCACGTTGACACGAGTAAAATGAATATTTAATAAAATTTATATTGGATAATGGTCAAGAAACATGAATGTAAGAATGAGTATGGTTCAATAATAATGTTTATGCTACATAACATATAAATAATGACTTCTATAGAGTGTTTAGTCCTTAGGGAATAAATGACGGGAAAATGTGACGTCATAGTTATTGAATTTTTACGTATAGTACAAATCATTGTTAGGAAGATTTACAAGAACGAATTAGAGACACAGAGTGGGAAACGTAAGAGAATAAAGTTATTTTATGACGTCATAGTGCATAATTCATTATTACAATCGAAATTCTATCCAAAAACTCGCTTATGTGATTTTGGTTTCTTATGTAAAAATGGACAATGAATTCATATAATGATGGTGCAGGAATTGTTCATTGTTCACTTTTTACATTACTCTCCCCTTTTTAAAAATGATATTTATACAATAATTTAATAGGGTACCATTAATACAATACAAATGAGAAATAACATCCTAACTAATTCAAGTTAGGTGACGAATTTTTTCTTTACATTACAAGTTTTATACAGAACAAGTGAGTTATTATATAATATAAAAGAATTCAAAGATTAAAACTTTTACTTCTATACAAACAGAATAAAGGATTAATACGTTAATTTAGAGAACAATTAAGCTTGGCAAAGAATGATATTGTTAAAATGTTTAGCAAAATTTTATTTATTTTTTTTCTGTGGGGAAAATTACATTCATAATGAATAGGTAAAAGGGAAAAATATAAATCGTACAATCTATAAACTAATTTTTATTGACTAGCGTTGGTAAAAATTAGAATTATGTAATGGATGATGTATAGACCTGTGGTCTAGTGTGTATTTTTGTGTACTAGGTATAAAGTGTGTATTTATAAGTTCGAGAGACATTAGCTGAGAGGATTGTTAAATTAACTGAATAATGCATGAGCAAGATATATTAGGAAGCAAAAATGATTAAGATTATATAGCATAGTTTGCACTTACGTAATGAAATAGTTTTATTGTGATATTCAATGATTTTAGCATAAGGTTTGTATATATATAGTATATATATAGTGTGCATGCATTTTTATTGACTGTTGTAGGTACAAATCGAATTACGTAGTGGATGATGTATAGACCTGTGGTCAAATGTGTATTTGTGTGTATTAGGTACAAATTGTTATTATTATTATTATTATTATTATTATCATTATTATTAATACAAAATTCTAAATTACAGGTATCGTTTAGTTGTCGGAAAATTAACCCCAAAATGGATCATTTAAGTGACTTAGTTACTAATATCTAATTGTAAAACACAATAAAACTTAAACTTTTAAGTTCAAAGAAATGTAAATGGTCATCAAAGAGTTAAAAATAAAAAAACACAACTTAACATAAATTGAGCCATCGTACCAAAGAGGAATTAACCATGGTTGAACCATTTCTCTGGTTGACACAGTTCAACTGGGGTTGGGGGTGTTAAAATAAAATAAAAAAAAGACAAAGGTTGGAGTACGACATTCGGGGAATTGAGTGACTAAGCGGGGGTATAAGTCTGAAATTGACAATTACATCTTTTGGTGAGCACTTTGCTTTTTTTTTTTTTTTTAACGAAAAGAGATTGCTTGTCACACTACTTAGAACAAAAATTAAGAGTTCAAACAAAATGGAGGGACGGCATGTTCCTCATATACATTACGATAATTATCCAAATCGTTACAACCTTTGTACAAATAATAAATTACATAACTATATATTTATATACATAACAATGCATGAAAAGGGAAAGACAAATCAGTGAATTTCCGTCTTACAAACAAACAAAAAAGGTTAAACCAAAGACGCAAATCGGTCAATTTTGGTTGAATTTAATTCTCTTTACAACAAAAAAAGGTTGAATTCAATTGACTGCATTGAAATGAATGGGTATTTGAAACTAACAGAGACTGACTTAAAACAAAACTCTCTGACTTCAAATAAAACTCTAACTTTGAATAAAACTCTGACTTCGAATCTAACTCTGACTTCGAATCTAACTCTGACTTCGAATCTAACTCTGACTTCAATATAAAACTCTCTGACTTGAACTCTATCAAGTATTTCTATAAAAATCTCTGGGGCGGTTGGCCGTCTTGGCGCAACCTTCTGACTTGACCTCTTATCAAATATTCTGAAACTATCTGACTTGAACGCTTGTCAAGTATTCTGAACTGTAACTTGAACTCTTATCAAGTATTCTTGAAACGAACTGTCTAACTTGAACGCTTGTCAAGTGAAGATTAACTGAAAAATGGAAAATGACTGCACTTGATCTTTATCAAGTGGAGACGATTAACCTCTGGGGTTTGGTTGACCCTCTTGGTGCAACCTTCTGACTTGAAACTAACTTCAAAAAATGACTTCAAAAAATGACTTCAAAATTGCTTCAAGTATCTCTCTAAATCTATAAACTCTCTGTAAACTCTCTCTCTTTTAATTTGCAAGTCAATTCAATTCAGTAATTGAAAAAAATTTCCAAACAAAAAATAAAAAAATGTAAACAATATTTCATTCTAATGTACGGGAAGGTACATAAAATAAAATTATTCTATACTGAATATAACAGTGAAAATAACTCTGAAATTAACTCTTTTGAAATTAACTCTGTTACAATTAACTCTGTTACAATTAACTCTGTTGCAATTAACTCTATTGCAATTAACTCTCTGTGTTACAATTAACTCTCTGTGTTACAATTAACTCTCTGTTACAATTAACTCTGTTTCACTAAAAAAAAGTGTATCACTGGTGTCTGAAGTGTTCACTGTGTTTTGTGTTAAATTCTGGTTGATACTCATTATTAACTGTTAATAATAGTGACTTTTCAAATGTTTATAAATTACTTAAAAAAACAAAATGTACTTAACAACATTTCTACGGGCGAAATCCTCAGAGACGTGTCCTGAAGTCGTCTTGCTGGCTACTTGTTCCTGGATGAAAACTAGGCGTGAAGAACTTGGAGTCGTGACACACCGGTCAAGGGTGGATGTTACGAACTAGAAGTCGTGACACGCGGTCAAATGGTTTTATCCCGATGCAGGGTAATTTCTATCTTGGCCAAAGAGTGGCCTCTTCTTAAAATAATCTTCTTCTTAAAGTAATCTTCTTCTTAAAGTAATCTTCTTCTTAAAATATCTTTTAATCCTGATGCAGGGTAATTTCTATCTTGGCCAAAGAGTGGCCTCTTCTTAAAAACTTCTTGTAAACATCTTCTTGTTAAACATCTTCTTGTTAAACATCTTCTTGTGAAACATCTTCTTGTTAAACATCTTCTGGTTAAAATCTTCTGGTTAAAATCTTCTGGTTAAAATCTTCTTCTTAAAATAATCTTCTCATCCTGGCAATAGGGCGCCAACTTTTTAGAATCCTCTTCTTAAAATAATCTTCTTATTATCCTGGCAAGGGTCTGGGTGTCTCGTATAGACGAGGCGTTCTAGTTAAGGGGCAAGGGGCCTCTGCCCCCTCCCCGCAGCGAGGCTGCAGTCCAAAGAAGAGTCTCGTAAAGAAGTGCTCTGATGATGTGCTCTAATGAAGTGGCAATCTGACGTGCTACGATGAAGTGAAGTAATTTTACAAGTACAGTATAATATAGCCTAAATGTTTGGGGGAGACAATCGAAGGTTAAGTTTCCCCCCTTTTTTTAAACACATCAGATGTTTTTTGAAGGATTTCAACTAAAAACAATAAAAAAAATATAAATAAAACTAATCGTATATTTTTTGCCGAGTTTACATTTTTTGACGGCGATATCATTTCGTAATAGTGCACATGAGTACAAATTGAGTACACGACTGAGTACGTATTAATTTTGGTTCATTACAATTACGATTACAATTATGGATTACAATTACCAATTAATTCATATTCACTCATTGTTTAATTACACTTCTATTAAAGTACATTCTTACATTATAAATTAAATCATTACATTTAATTAGTTTCACTGAAGTACATTACAAGTTATTGTTCATTACAGTTTCATTAGAGTACATTACAAGTTATTGTTAATTTACAGTTAATTACAATTAAACAGTTACTATAACTTGGTTTTGTTTTTACAGTGTTTCCTATTAATAGACAATTAAGATGTTAGAAATATAGTACAAAGTACATGGGCACATAACACACATAATATAACATAACACATGATAATGTTATAAATTCGAATCAGAGGGAAAGGAGACTTTTTAACTTTGAGCGTTCGAATTCTGCTGTGATGAGCGGAATTTCGATCACTTAACCTCAGCATTTTTGAGTTCATCTCGGGAGGTCAATATAATTAAAAATAAAAATGAAAAAAATAATACGAGAACGTATTTTTGCGTTTTCGAACGAAGGCATGAAGTTTCGCGTTGACACGAGTAAAAATGAATATTTAATAAAATTTATATTGGATAATGGTCAAGAAAGAACATGAATGTAAGAATGAGTATGGTTCAATAATAATGTTTATGCTACATAACATATAAATAATGACTTCTATAGAGTGTTTAGTCCTTAGGGAAATAAATGACGGGAAAATGTGACGTCATAGTTATTGTTTTTTACGTATAGTACAAATCATTGTTAGGAAGATTTACAAGAACGAATTAGAGACACAGAGTGGGAAACGTAAGAGAATAAAGTTATTTTATGACGTCATAGTGCATAATTCATTATTACAAATCGAAATTCTATCCAAAACTCGCTTATGTGATTTTTGGTTTCTTATGTAAAAATGGACAATGAATTCATATAATGATGGTGCAGGAATTGTTCATTGTTCACTTTTACATTACTCTCCCCTTTTTAAAAATGATATTTATACAATAATTTAATAGGGTACCATTAATACAATACAAATGAGAAAATAACATCCTAACTAATTCAAGTTAGGTGACGAATTTTTTTCTTTACATTACAAGTTTTATACAGAACAAGTGAGTTATTATATAATATAAAAGAATTCAAAGATTAAAACTTTACTTCTATACAAACAGAATAAAGGATTAATACGTTAATTTAGAGAACAATTAAGCTTGGCAAAGAATGATATTGTTAAAATGTTTAGCAAAATTTTATTTATTTTTTTTCTGTGGGGAAAATTACATTCATAATGAATAGGTAAAAGGGAAAAATATAAATCGTACAATCTATAAACTAATTTTTATTGACTAGCGTTGGTAAAAATTAGAATTATGTAATGGATGATGTATAGACCTGTGGTCTAGTGTGTATTTTTGTGTACTAGGTATAAAGTGTGTATTTTATAAGTTCGAGAGACATTAGCTGAGAGGATTGTTAAATTAACTGAATAAATGCATGAGCAAGATATATTAGGAAGCAAAAATGATTAAGATTATATAGCATAGTTTGCACTTACGTAATGAAATAGTTTTATTGTGATATTCAATGATTTTAGCATAAGGTTTGTATATATATAGTATATATATAGTGTGCATGCATTTTTATTGACTGTTGTAGGTACAAATCGAATTACGTAGTGGATGATGTATAGACCTGTGGTCAAATGTGTATTTGTGTGTATTAGGTACAAATTGTTATTATTATTATTATTATTATTATTATCATTATTATTAATACAAAATTCTAAATTACAGGTATCGTTTAGTTGTCGGAAAATTAACCCCAAAATGGATCATTTAAGTGACTATAGTTACTAATATCTAATTGTAAAACACAATAAAACTTAAACTTTTAAGTTCAAAGAAATGTATAATGGTCATCAAAGAGTTAAAAATAAAAAAAACACAACTTAACATAAATTGAGCCATCGTACCAAAGAGGAATTAACCATGGTTGAACCATTTCTCTGGTTGACACAGTTCAACTGGGGTTGGGGGTGTTAAAATAAAATAAAAAAAAGACAAAGGTTGGAGTACGACATTCGGGGAATTGAGTGACTAAGCGGGGGGTATAAGTCTGAAATTGACAATTACATCTTTTGGTGAGCACTTTGCTTTTTTTTTTTTTTTTTAACGAAAAGAGATTGCTTGTCACACTACTTAGAACAAAAATTAAGAGTTCAAACAAATGGAGGGACGGCATGTTCCTCATATACATTACGATAATTATCCAAATCGTTACAACCTTTGTACAAATAATAAATTACATAACTATATATTTATATACATAACAATGCATGAAAAGGGAAAGACAAATCAGTGAATTTCCGTCTTACAAACAAACAAAAAAGGTTAAACCAAAGACGCAAATCGGTCAATTTTGGTTGAATTTAATTCTCTTTTACAACAAAAAAAGGTTGAATTCAATTGACTGCATTGAAATGAATGGGTATTTGAAACTAACAGAGACTGACTTAAAACAAAACTCTCTGACTTCAAATAAAACTCTAACTTTGAATAAAACTCTGACTTCGAATCTAACTCTGACTTCGAATCTAACTCTGACTTCGAATCTAACTCTGACTTCAATAAAACTCTCTGACTTGAACTCTATCAAGTATTTCTATAAAAATCTCTGGGGCGGTTGGCCGTCTTGGCGCAACCTTCTGACTTGACCTCTTATCAAATATTCTGAAACTATCTGACTTGAACGCTTGTCAAGTATTCTGAACTGTAACTTGAACTCTTATCAAGTATTCTTGAAACTGAACTGTCTAACTTGAACGCTTGTCAAGTGAAGATTAACTGAAAAATGGAAAATGACTGCACTTGATCTTTATCAAGTGGAGACGATTAACCTCTGGGGTTTGGTTGACCCTCTTGGTGCAACCTTCTGACTTGAAACTAACTTCAAAAAATGACTTCAAAAATGACTTCAAAATTGCTTCAAGTATCTCTCTAAATCTATAAACTCTCTGTAAACTCTCTCTCTTTTAATTTGCAAGTCAATTCAATTCAGTAATTGAAAAAAATTTCCAAACAAAAAATAAAAAAATGTAAACAATATTTCATTCTAATGTACGGGAAGGTACATAAAATAAAATTATTCTATACTGAATATAACAGTGAAAATAACTCTGAAATAACTCTTTTGAAATTAACTCTGTTACAATTAACTCTGTTACAATTAACTCTGTTGCAATTAACTCTATTGCAATTAACTCTCTGTGTTACAATTAACTCTCTGTGTTACAATTAACTCTCTGTTACAATTAACTCTGTTTCACTAAAAAAAAGTGTATCACTGGTGTCTGAAGTGTTCACTGTGTTTTGTGTTAAATTCTGGTTTGATACTCATTATTAACTGTTAATAATAGTGACTTTTCAAATGTTTATAAATTACTTAAAAAAACAAAATGTACTTAACAACATTTCTACGGGCGAAATCCTCAGAGACGTGTCCTGAAGTCTTGCTGGCTACTTGTTCCTGGGTGAAAACTAGGCGTGAAGAACTTGGAGTCGTGACACACCGGTCAAGGGTGGATGTTACGAACTAGAAGTCGTGACACGCCGGTCAAATGGTTTTATCCTGATGCAGGGTAATTTCTATCTTGGCCAAAGAGTGGCCTCTTCTTAAAATAATCTTCTTCTTAAAGTAATCTTCTTCTTAAAGTAATCTTCTTCTTAAAATAATCTTTTAATCCTGATGCAGGGTAATTTCTATCTTGGCCAAAGAGTGGCCTCTTCTTAAAAATCTTGTTAAACATCTTCTTGTTAAACATCTTCTTGTTAAACATCTTCTTGTGAAACATCTTCTTGTTAAACATCTTCTGGTTAAAATCTTCTGGTTAAAATCTTCTGGTTAAAATCTTCTTCTTAAAATAATCTTCTCATCCTGGCAATAGGGCGCCAACTTTTTAGAATCCTCTTCTTAAAATAATCTTCTTATTATCCTGGCAAGGGTCTGGGGTGTCTCGTATAGACGAGGCGTTCTAGTTAAGGGGCAAGGGGCCTCTGCCCCCTCCCCGCAGCGAGGCTGCAGTCCAAAGAAGAGTCTCTTAAAGAAGTGCTCTGATGATGTGCTCTAATGAAGTGGCAATCTGACGTGCTACGATGAAGTGAAGTAATTTTACAAGTACAGTATAATATAGCCTAAATGTTTGGGGGAGACAATCGAAGGTTAAGTTTCCCCCCTTTTTTTAAAACATCAGATGTTTTTTGAAGGATTTCAACTAAAACAATAAAAAAAATAAATAAAACTAATCGTATATTTTTGCCGAGTTTACATTTTTTGACGGCGATATTATTTCGTAATAGTGCACATGAGTACAAATTGAGTACACGACTGAGTACGTATTAATTTTGGTTCATTACAATTAAGATTACAATTATGGATTCAATTACCAATTAATTCATATTCACTCATTGTTTAATTCACTTCTATTAAAGTACATTCTTACATTATAAATTAAATCATTACATTTAATTAGTTTCACTGAAGTACATTACAAGTTATTGTTCATTACAGTTTCATTAGAGTACATTACAAGTTATTGTTAATTTACAGTTAATTACAATTAAACAGTTACTATAACTTGGTTTTGTTTTTACAGTGTTTCCTATTAATAGACAATTAAGATGTTAGAAATATAGTACAAAGTAGATGGGCACATAACACACATAATATAACATAACACATGATAATGTTATAAATTTGAATCAGAGGGAAAGGAGACTTTTTAACTTTGAGCGTTCGAATTCTGCTGTGATGAGCGGAATTTCGATCACTTAACCTCAGCATTTTTGAGTTCATCTCGGGAGGTCAATATAATTAAAAATAAAAATGAAAAAAATAATACGAGAACGTATTTTTGCGTTTTCGAACGAAGGCATGAAGTTTCACGTTGATACGAGTAAAATGAATATTTAATAAAATTTATATTGGATAATGGTCAAGTAAGAACATGAATGTAAGAATGAGTATGGTTCAATAATAATGTTTATGCTACATAACATATAAATAATGACTTCTATAGAGTGTTTAGTCCTTAGGGAAATAAATGACGGGAAAATGTGACGTCATAGTTATTGAATTTTTACGTATAGTACAAATCATTGTTAGGAAGATTTACAAGAACGAATTAGAGACACAGAGTGGGAAACGTAAGAGAATAAAGTTATTTTATGACGTCATAGTGCATAATTCATTATTACAAATCGAAATTCTATCCAAAACTCGCTTATGTGATTTTTGGTTTCTTATGTAAAAATGGACAATGAATTCATATAATGATGGTGCAGGAATTGTTCATTGTTCACTTTTTACATTACTCTCCCCTTTTTAAAAATGATATTTATACAATAATTTAATAGGTACCATTAATACAATACAAATGAGAAAATAACATCCTAACTAATTCAAGTTAGGTGACGAATTTTTTTCTTTACATTACAAGTTTTATACAGAACAAGTGAGTTATTATATAATATAAAAGAATTCAAAGATTAAAACTTTACTTCTATACAAACAGAATAAAGGATTAATACGTTAATTTAGAGAACAATTAAGCTTGGCAAAGAATGATATTGTTAAAATGTTTAGCAAAATTTTATTTATTTTTTTTCTGTGGGGAAAATTACATTCATAATGAATAGGTAAAAGGGAAAAAATAAATCGTACAATCTATAAACTAATTTTTATTGACTAGCGTTGGTAAAAATTAGAATTATGTAATGGATGATGTATAGACCTGTGGTCTAGTGTGTATTTTTGTGTACTAGGTATAATGTGTATTTTATAAGTTCGAGAGACATTAGCTGAGAGGATTGTTAAATTAACTGAATAAATGCATGAGCAAGATATATTAGGAAGCAAAAATGATTAAGATTATATAGCATAGTTTGCACTTACGTAATGAAATAGTTTTATTGTGATATTCAATGATTTTAGCATAAGGTTTGTATATATATAGTATATATATAGTGTGCATGCATTTTTATTGACTGTTGTAGGTACAAATCGAATTACGTAGTGGATGATGTATAGACTGTGGTCAAATGTGTATTTGTGTGTATTAGGTACAAATTGTTATTATTATTATTATTATTATTATTATCATTATTATTAATACAAAATTCTAAATTACAGGTATCGTTTAGTTTCGGAAAATTAACCCCAAAATGGATCATTTAAGTGACTATAGTTACTAATATCTAATTGTAAACACAATAAAACTTAAACTTTTAAGTTCAAAGAAATGTACAGGGTGTCCCGTAAGTCTGGACCCATAGGGATTTATAATATATTTTTTATTATGTTATTATTATTATTTTATTATTATTATTTTTTTATTATTTTTTATTATGATTTTTATTTGTGGGGCCACTTGAAAGCCAAAGTGTACGAGGTCAAACTTCAGAACATTTTCCACCTTAAAGCACGCATTGTGGAGGCGTGTCAAGAAATTTCTGCGACTGTGATTCAGAAAGTGCTGTCGCAGTGGAGATTGCGTCTTCAACTATGTGTGCGACACAACGGCGGACACTTTGAACAGATTATGTAATAAATTTTTGGACTATTTTGTAATTTTATTATTTTCCCTATGGGTCCAGACTTACGGGACACCCTGTATAATGGTCTCAAAGAGTTAAAAATAAAAAAAAACACAACTTAACATAAATTGAGCCATCGTACCAAAGAGGAATTAACCATGGTTGAACATTTCTCTGGTTGACACAGTTCAACTGGGGTTGGGGGTGTTAAAATAAAATAAAAAAAAGACAAAGGTTGGAGTACGACATTCGGGGGAATTGAGTGACTAAGCGGGGAGGTATAAGTCTGAAATTGACAATTACATCTTTTGGTGAGCACTTTGCTTTTTTTTTTTTTTTTAACGAAAAGAGATTGCTTGTCACACTACTTAGAACAAAAATTAAGAGTTCAAACAAAATGGAGGGACGGCATGTTCCTCATATACATTACGATAATTATCCAAATCGTTACAACCTTTGTACAAATAATAAATTACATAACTATATATTTATATACATAACAATGCATGAAAAGGGAAAGACAAATCAGTGAATTTCCGTCTTACAAACAAACAAAAAAGGTTAAACCAAAGACGCAAATCGGTCAATTTTGGTTGAATTTAATTCTCTTTTACAACAAAAAAAGGTTGAATTCAATTGACTGCATTGAAATGAATGGGTATTTGAAACTAACAGAGACTGACTTAAAACAAAACTCTCTGACTTCAAATAAAACTCTAACTTTGAATAAAACTCTGACTTCGAATCTAACTCTGACTTCGAATCTAACTCTGACTTCGAATCTAACTCTGACTTCGAATCTAACTCTGACTTCAAATAAAACTCTCTGACTTGAACTCTATCAAGTATTTCTATAAAAATCTCTGGGGCGGTTGGCCGTCTTGGCGCAACCTTCTGACTTGACCTCTTATCAAATATTCTGAAACTATCTGACTTGAACGCTTGTCAAGTATTCTGAACTGTAACTTGAACTCTTATCAAGTATTCTTGAAACTGAACTGTCTAACTTGAACGCTTGTCAAGTGAAGATTAACTGAAAAATGGAAAATGACTGCACTTGATCTTTATCAAGTG
Source organism: Bathynomus jamesi (assembly GCA_023014485.1). Taxonomy (NCBI): domain Eukaryota; kingdom Metazoa; phylum Arthropoda; class Malacostraca; order Isopoda; family Cirolanidae; genus Bathynomus; species Bathynomus jamesi. The sequence goes on along the minus strand of JAJOZX010014540.1, from coordinate 13,375 downwards.
GAGACGATTAACCTCTGGGGTTTGGTTGACCCTCTTGGTGCAACCTTCTGACTTGAAACTAACTTCAAAAAATGACTTCAAAAAATGACTTCAAAATTGCTTCAAGTATCTCTCTAAATCTATAAACTCTCTGTAAACTCTCTCTCTTTTAATTTGCAAGTCAATTCAATTCAGTAATTGAAAAAAAATTTCCAAACAAAAAATAAAAAAATGTAAACAATATTTCATTCTAATGTACGGGAAGGTACATAAAATAAAATTATTCTATACTGAATATAACAGTGAAAATAACTCTGAAATTAACTCTTTGAAATTAACTCTGTTACAATTAACTCTGTTACAATTAACTCTGTTGCAATTAACTCTATTGCAATTAACTCTCTGTGTTACAATTAACTCTCTGTGTTACAATTAACTCTGTTACAATTAACTCTGTTTCACTAAAAAAAAGTGTATCACTGGTGTCTGAAGTGTTCACTGTGTTTTGTGTTAAATTCTGGTTTGATACTCATTATTAACTGTTAATAATAGTGACTTTTCAAATGTTTATAAATTACTTAAAAAAACAAAATGTACTTAACAACATTTCTACGGGCGAAATCCTCAGAGACGTGTCCTGAAGTCGTCTTGCTGGCTACTTGTTCCTGGATGAAAACTAGGCGTGAAGAACTTGGAGTCGTGACACACCGGTCAAGGGTGGATGTTACGAACTAGAAGTCGTGACACGCCGGTCAAATGGTTTTATGATGCAGGGTAATTTCTATCTTGGCCAAAGAGTGGCCTCTTCTTAAAATAATCTTCTTCTTAAAGTAATCTTCTTCTTAAAGTAATCTTCTTCTTAAAATAATCTTTTAATCCTGATGCAGGGTAATTTCTATCTTGGCCAAAGAGTGGCCTCTTCTTAAAAATCTTCTTGTTAAACATCTTCTTGTTAAACATCTTCTTGTTAAACATCTTCTTGTGAAACATCTTCTTGTTAAACATCTTCTGGTTAAAATCTTCTGGTTAAAATCTTCTGGTTAAAATCTTCTTCTTAAAATAATCTTCTCATCCTGGCAATAGGGCGCCAACTTTTTAGAATCCTCTTCTTAAAATAATCTTCTTATTATCCTGGCAAGGGTCTGGGGTGTCTCGTATAGACGAGGCGTTCTAGTTAAGGGGCAAGGGGCCTCTGCCCCCTCCCCGCAGCGAGGCTGCAGTCCAAAGAAGAGTCTCGTAAAGAAGTGCTCTGATGATGTGCTCTAATGAAGTGGCAATCTGACGTGCTACGATGAAGTGAAGTAATTTTACAAGTACAGTATAATATAGCCTAAATGTTTGGGGGAGACAATCGAAGGTTAAGTTTCCCCCCTTTTTTTAAACACATCAGATGTTTTTTGAAGGATTTCAACTAAAAACAAAAAAAAATATAAATAAAACTAATCGTATATTTTTGCCGAGTTTACATTTTTTGACGGCGATATCATTTCGTAATAGTGCACATGAGTACAAATTGAGTACACGACTGAGTACGTATTAATTTTGGTTCATTACAATTACGATTACAATTATGGATTACAATTACCAATTAATTCATATTCACTCATTGTTTAATTACACTTCTATTAAAGTACATTCTTACATTATAAATTAAATCATTACATTTAATTAGTTTCACTGAAGTACATTACAAGTTATTGTTCATTACAGTTTCATTAGAGTACATTACAAGTTATTGTTAATTTACAGTTAATTACAATTAAACAGTTACTATAACTTGGTTTTGTTTTTACAGTGTTTCCTATTAATAGACAATTAAGATGTTAGAAATATAGTACAAAGTACATGGGCACATAACACACATAATATAACATAACACATGATAATGTTATAAATTCGAATCAGAGGGAAAGGAGACTTTTTAACTTTGAGCGTTCGAATTCTGCTGTGATGAGCGGAATTTCGATCACTTAACCTCAGCATTTTTGAGTTCATCTCGGGAGGTCAATATAATTAAAAATAAAAATGAAAAAAATAATACGAGAACGTATTTTTGCGTTTTCGAACGAAGGCATGAAGTTTCGCGTTGACACGAGTAAAAATGAATATTTAATAAAATTTATATTGGATAATGGTCAAGAAAGAACATGAATGTAAGAATGAGTATGGTTCAATAATAATGTTTATGCTACATAACATATAAATAATGACTTCTATAGAGTGTTTAGTCCTTAGGGAAATAAATGACGGGAAAATGTGACGTCATAGTTATTGAATTTTTACGTATAGTACAAATCATTGTTAGGAAGATTTACAAGAACGAATTAGAGACACAGAGTGGGAAACGTAAGAGAATAAAGTTATTTTATGACGTCATAGTGCATAATTCATTATTACAAATCGAAATTCTATCCAAAACTCGCTTATGTGATTTTTGGTTTCTTATGTAAAAATGGACAATGAATTCATATAATGATGGTGCAGGAATTGTTCATTGTTCACTTTTTACATTACTCTCCCCTTTTTAAAAATGATATTTATACAATAATTTAATAGGGTACCATTAATACAATACAAATGAGAAAATAACATCCTAACTAATTCAAGTTAGGTGACGAATTTTTTTCTTTACATTACAAGTTTTATACAGAACAAGTGAGTTATTATATAATATAAAAGAATTCAAAGATTAAAACTTTACTTCTATACAAACAGAATAAAGGATTAATACGTTAATTTAGAGAACAATTAAGCTTGGCAAAGAATGATATTGTTAAAATGTTTAGCAAAATTTTATTTTTTTTTTTCTGTGGGGAAAATTACATTCATAATGAATAGGTAAAAGGGAAAAATATAAATCGTACAATCTATAAACTAATTTTTATTGACTAGCGTTGGTAAAAATTAGAATTATGTAATGGATGATGTATAGACCTGTGGTCTAGTGTGTATTTTTGTGTACTAGGTATAAAGTGTGTATTTTATAAGTTCGAGAGACATTAGCTGAGAGGATTGTTAAATTAACTGAATAAATGCATGAGCAAGATATATTAGGAAGCAAAAATGATTAAGATTATATAGCATAGTTTGCACTTACGTAATGAAATAGTTTTATTGTGATATTCAATGATTTTAGCATAAGGTTTGTATATATATAGTATATATATAGTGTGCATGCATTTTTATTGACTGTTGTAGGTACAAATCGAATTACGTAGTGGATGATGTATAGACCTGTGGTCAAATGTGTATTTGTGTGTATTAGGTACAAATTGTTATTATTATTATTATTATTATTATTATCATTATTATTTACAAAATTCTAAATTACAGGTATCGTTTAGTTGTCGGAAAATTAACCCCAAAATGGATCATTTAAGTGACTATAGTTACTAATATCTAATTGTAAAACACAATAAAACTTAAACTTTTAAGTTCAAAGAAATGTATAATGGTCATCAAAGAGTTAAAAATAAAAAAAACACAACTTAACATAAATTGAGCCATCGTACCAAAGAGGAATTAACCATGGTTGAACCATTTCTCTGGTTGACACAGTTCAACTGGGGTTGGGGGTGTTAAAATAAAATAAAAAAAAGACAAAGGTTGGAGTACGACATTCGGGGGAATTGAGTGACTAAGCGGGGGGTATAAGTCTGAAATTGACAATTACATCTTTTGGTGAGCACTTTGCTTTTTTTTTTTTTTTTAACGAAAAGAGATTGCTTGTCACACTACTTAGAACAAAAATTAAGAGTTCAAACAAAATGGAGGGACGGCATGTTCCTCATATACATTACGATAATTATCCAAATCGTTACAACCTTTGTACAAATAATAAATTACATAACTATATATTTATATACATAACAATGCATGAAAAGGGAAAGACAAATCAGTGAATTTCCGTCTTACAAACAAACAAAAAAGGTTAAACCAAAGACGCAAATCGGTCAATTTTGGTTGAATTTAATTCTCTTTTACAACAAAAAAAGGTTGAATTCAATTGACTGCATTGAAATGAATGGGTATTTGAAACTAACAGAGACTGACTTAAAACAAAACTCTCTGACTTCAAATAAAACTCTAACTTTGAATAAAACTCTGACTTCGAATCTAACTCTGACTTCGAATCTAACTCTGACTTCGAATCTAACTCTGACTTCGAATCTAACTCTGACTTCAAATAAAACTCTCTGACTTGAACTCTATCAAGTATTTCTATAAAAATCTCTGGGGCGGTTGGCCGTCTTGGCGCAACCTTCTGACTTGACCTCTTATCAAATATTCTGAAACTATCTGACTTGAACGCTTGTCAAGTATTCTGAACTGTAACTTGAACTCTTATCAAGTATTCTTGAAACTGAACTGTCTAACTTGAACGCTTGTCAAGTGAAGATTAACTGAAAAATGGAAAATGACTGCACTTGATCTTTATCAAGTGGAGACGATTAACCTCTGGGGTTTGGTTGACCCTCTTGGTGCAACCTTCTGACTTGAAACTAACTTCAAAAAATGACTTCAAAAAATGACTTCAAAATTGCTTCAAGTATCTCTCTAAATCTATAAACTCTCTGTAAACTCTCTCTCTTTTAATTTGCAAGTCAATTCAATTCAGTAATTGAAAAAAAATTTCCAAACAAAAAATAAAAAAATGTAAACAATATTTCATTCTAATGTACGGGAAGGTACATAAAATAAAATTATTCTATACTGAATATAACAGTGAAAATAACTCTGAAAATAACTCTTGAAATTAACTCTTTTGAAATTAACTCTGTTACAATTAACTCTGTTACAATTAACTCTTGCAATTACAATTAACTCTCTGTGTTACAATTAACTCTCTGTGTTACAATTAACTCTCTGTTACAATTAACTCTGTTTCACTAAAAAAAAGTGTATCACTGGTGTCTGAAGTGTTCACTGTGTTTTGTGTTAAATTCTGGTTTGATACTCATTATTAACTGTTAATAATAGTGACTTTTCAAATGTTTATAAATTACTTAAAAAAACAAAATGTACTTAACAACATTTCTACGGGCGAAATCCTCAGAGACGTGTCCTGAAGTCGTCTTGCTGGCTACTTGTTCCTGGTGAAAACTAGGCGTGAAGAACTTGGAGTCGTGACACACCGGTCAAGGGTGGATGTTACGAACTAGAAGTCGTGACACGCCGGTCAAATGGTTTTATCCCGATGCAGGGTAATTTCTATCTTGGCCAAAGAGTGGCCTCTTCTTAAAATAATCTTCTTCTTAAAGTAATCTTCTTCTTAAAGTAATCTTCTTCTTAAAATAATCTTTTAATCCTGATGCAGGGTAATTTCTATCTTGGCCAAAGAGTGGCCTCTTCTTAAAAATCTTCTTGTTAAACATCTTCTTGTTAAACATCTTCTTGTTAAACATCTTCTTGTGAAACATCTTCTTGTTAAACATCTTCTGGTTAAAATCTTCTGGTTAAAATCTTCTGGTTAAAATCTTCTTCTTAAAATAATCTTCTCATCCTGGCAATAGGGCGCCAACTTTTTAGAATCCTCTTCTTAAAATAATCTTCTTATTATCCTGGCAAGGGTCTGGGGTGTCTCGTATAGACGAGGCGTTCTAGTTAAGGGGCAAGGGGCCTCTGCCCCCTCCCCGCAGCGAGGCTGCAGTCCAAAGAAGAGTCTCGTAAAGAAGTGCTCTGATGATGTGCTCTAATGAAGTGGCAATCTGACGTGCTACGATGAAGTGAAGTAATTTTACAAGTACAGTATAATATAGCCTAAATGTTTGGGGGAGACAATCGAAGGTTAAGTTTCCCCCCTTTTTTTAAACACATCAGATGTTTTTTGAAGGATTTCAACTAAAAACAATAAAAAAAATATAAATAAAACTAATCGTATATTTTTGCCGAGTTTACATTTTTTGACGGCGATATCATTTCGTAATAGTGCACATGAGTACAAATTGAGTACACGACTGAGTACGTATTAATTTTGGTTCATTACAATTACGATTACAATTATGGATTACAATTACCAATTAATTCATATTCACTCATTGTTTAATTACACTTCTATTAAAGTACATTCTTACATTATAAATTAAATCATTACATTTAATTAGTTTCACTGAAGTACATTACAAGTTATTGTTCATTACAGTTTCATTAGAGTACATTACAAGTTATTGTTAATTTACAGTTAATTACAATTAAACAGTTACTATAACTTGGTTTTGTTTTTACAGTGTTTCCTATTAATAGACAATTAAGATGTTAGAAATATAGTACAAAGTACATGGGCACATAACACACATAATATAACATAACACATGATAATGTTATAAATTCGAATCAGAGGGAAAGGAGACTTTTTAACTTTGAGCGTTCGAATTCTGCTGTGATGAGCGGAATTTCGATCACTTAACCTCAGCATTTTTGAGTTCATCTCGGGAGGTCAATATAATTAAAAATAAAAATGAAAAAAATAATACGAGAACGTATTTTTGCGTTTTCGAACGAAGGCATGAAGTTTCGCGTTGATACGAGTAAAAATGAATATTTAATAAAATTTATATTGGATAATGGTCAAGAAAGAACATGAATGTAAGAATGAGTATGGTTCAATAATAATGTTTATGCTACATAACATATAAATAATGACTTCTATAGAGTGTTTAGTCCTTAGGGAAATAAATGACGGGAAAATGTGACGTCATAGTTATTGAATTTTTACGTATAGTACAAATCATTGTTAGGAAGATTTACAAGAACGAATTAGAGACACAGAGTGGGAAACGTAAGAGAATAAAGTTATTTTATGACGTCATAGTGCATAATTCATTATTACAAATCGAAATTCTATCCAAAACTCGCTTATGTGATTTTTGGTTTCTTATGTAAAAATGGACAATGAATTCATATAATGATGGTGCAGGAATTGTTCATTGTTCACTTTTTACATTACTCTCCCCTTTTTAAAAATGATATTTATACAATAATTTAATAGGGTACCATTAATACAATACAAATGAGAAAATAACATCCTAACTAATTCAAGTTAGGTGACGAATTTTTTTCTTTACATTACAAGTTTTATACAGAACAAGTGAGTTATTATATAATATAAAAGAATTCAAAGATTAAAACTTTACTTCTATACAAACAGAATAAAGGATTAATACGTTAATTTAGAGAACAATTAAGCTTGGCAAAGAATGATATTGTTAAAATGTTTAGCAAAATTTTATTTATTTTTTTTCTGTGGGGAAAATTACATTCATAATGAATAGGTAAAAGGGAAAAATATAAATCGTACAATCTATAAACTAATTTTTATTGACTAGCGTTGGTAAAAATTAGAATTATGTAATGGATGATGTATAGACCTGTGGTCTAGTGTGTATTTTTGTGTACTAGGTATAAAGTGTGTATTTTATAAGTTCGAGAGACATTAGCTGAGAGGATTGTTAAATTAACTGAATAAATGCATGAGCAAGATATATTAGGAAGCAAAAATGATTAAGATTACACTAGGCAACAAAGATTTTGTTACAGAAGACCAAATAGGTGCTCCTAGCTAATTTCGGTATGCTGATTTCAAATCTATAATTAGATGTTTTCTATCACTTAGATTTTGTGTAAAATGCAAATCACTTTTAGTAAAATTTTCTACCACGTCCAGATTTTGGTTTTAATTGGCTTAATGCCAGTAATATGAAACTTGCTTTTCAAGGTTAAAGCAATTTTTTTTGCCAACTATATACAAATTCGAACAATTTTGATAAATAAAATTTATCCCGAGTTGGCAACACTGAGTCAAGAGCATAGTAACGGGCAACGGCCCAACGGTCAGTCAAGCAGAACGGTTGTTGAAGCTCTCTGCTGATGAGCAAGTGACAGGTTGTGGTGACTTGTGTGTTTTTATAGCATTTGTTTTGTACTACGGTGTGTATTTCTTTTTATTTTGCACATCGTAATAATTACTTTATACGTTTTTTCAGATATTGTATGGTAATTCAAAATGGCATCAAATAGACGTGCTTGTGTAAATCACCCAGACAACTTCTGCTTTGTCTTGGACAATATACACCTAAGCCACAACGTAGAACATAACAACAAAGATTAAACTTGCCTACAAGTGTTATTTTGACTGTAAGTTAGGAGACCAACAGAGGGACTGGGCACCACGTATTTGCTGTGCACAGTGCAATGCAATGTTAATAGCTTGGATGAATGGTAAAAGAAAAGCTATGCCGTTCTCAGTCCCCATGGTTTGGCGTGAGCCGAAAAATCACTTCAATGATTGTTATTTTTGTTTGACAAAGATTGCTGGTTTCACAAAGAAAAACAAATCAAAGATCACGTACCCAAACTGCGAATCAGCAATGAAACCAGTACCACATGATGAAACAAATCCACCACCAGTTCCACCAGCAACGATAACAGACAGCAGTTCATCTGAAGATTCTGCTAGTGATATAGAAACAGGGAAAGATGGCATATATGTTCCAGATGCAAATATTTCCCCACATTTGTTAAGTGAAGCGGAGTTAAGTGACTTAGTGCGCGATTTGGAATTACCAAAAGAAAAGGCAGAGTTGCTTGGTTCAAGACTTCAAGAATTTAATCTTCTCCAACCAAACACCAAAGTTTCCCATTTCCGCCATCGCCATTTGCAGTTTTCATCATTTTACTTACAGGAAGAAAACGTTTGTTTCTGCCACGATATCAGTGGTCTGATGCAAGGGATTGGCTGTCGCTATGATCCAAAGAATGGAGACTGGTCATTGACTCTAGTAAAGCTAGCCTTAAAGCTGTATTACTGCACAACGGCAATGAAAAACCTTCAATACCTGTAGCACATGCCACTGGCCTTAATGAGACTTATGAATCGATGAAACTGCTGCTAAGACTCATCAAATATAAGGACCACACATGGAATATTTGTGGCGACCTTAAAGTTGTATCATTACTTCTTGGGTTACAGTTGGGCTACACAAAGCATATGTGCTTTTTGTGTCTATGGAACAGCAGAGATGACAAGAACCACTACAAAAAACATGATTGGCCATCTAGAACTGAACATGTTGTTGGTAAATACAATGTGAAAACACCCAGCACTTATTGACCCTCAGAAAGTACATCTTCCACCATTCACATTAAACTTGGCCTTATGAAAAATTTCGTGAAGGGTATGGATCATCAAGGTAGTGGTTTCCAATATTTAAAGGATAAATTCAAAGGAATATTGACAGATGCTAAGCTAGAAGCTGGAGTTTTCACTGGACCACAGATCCGCAGTGTCATCCACGACTCATCGTTTCCATCTAACCTAAATGAGAATGAACTAGGAGCATGGACATCTTTCGTTGAACTTGTCAAAAATTTTCTGGAAACCACAAAGCTGAAAATCACCGTAAACTCGTAGAAAACATGCTTAAATCTTATGAAATAATGGGATGCAGAATGTCTTTGAAAATTCATTTTTACATTCTCATCTTGACTTCTTCCCGGCCAACCTTGGGGCTGTAAGTGACGAGCATGGTGAGCGCTTCCACCAACAGATCTCAGTTATGGAAAACAGATACCAAGGTAATTTCAACCCAAATATGATAGGAGATTATTGTTTTCCTGCAGAAGGAGAGCTCGTCATCCTACAAGCGACAAAGGAAGAGGACACAAAAAAAGTTTCACTTAAGAACAGGAATTTGCCTTTCAGTAGTAACAACAAAATACTAACGCGCTTTGGGTGGATGGTTGGGCACAGGGGTGGTAACTCCACCAGCGGAATTCCGCTGTCTGTCTTAAGCCAGAATAAAGGAGGAAAGACATCCCTGTTCACTAATTATTTAAGTATGCTTAACATAAAACGTGGCACGGAAAAGTAGCTTAGACGGCTTTCGTATAGAAGCGGGTGAGAAAAAAAATGAAAAATAGGAGTTTTCGGTTACACAAAATCTGGACGTGATAGAGAAATTTTTGATATCAGATCTGAAATCAGCATCAGCGCTTTAGTAGGAATCAGTAGTTCACGTGTCTGTAACAAAAAAAAGTTGAAATTGTTGCCTAGTGTTATATAGCATAGTTTGCACTTACGTAATGAAATAGTTTTATTGTGATATTCAATGATTTTAGCATAAGGTTTGTATATATATAGTATATATAGTGTGCATGCATTTTTATTGACTGTTGTAGGTCAAATCGAATTACGTAGTGGATGATGTATAGACCTGTGGTCAAATGTGTATTTGTGTGTATTAGGTACAAATTGTTATTATTATTATTATTATTATTATCATTATTATTAATACAAAATTCTAAATTACAGGTATCGTTTAGTTGTCGGAAAATTAACCCCAAAATGGATCATTTAAGTGACTATAGTTACTAATATCTAATTGTAAAACACAATAAAACTTAAACTTTTAAGTTCAAAGAAATGTATAATGGTCATCAAAGAGTTAAAAATAAAAAAAACACAACTTAACATAAATTGAGCCATCGTACCAAAGAGGAATTAACCATGGTTGAACCATTTCTCTGGTTGACACAGTTCAACTGGGGTTGGGGGTGTTAAAATAAAATAAAAAAAAGACAAAGGTTGGAGTACGACATTCGGGGAATTGAGTGACTAAGCGGGGGGGTATAAGTCTGAAATTGACAATTACATCTTTTGGTGAGCACTTTGCTTTTTTTTTTTTTTTTAACGAAAAGAGATTGCTTGTCACACTACTTAGAACAAAAATTAAGAGTTCAAACAAAATGGAGGGACGGCATGTTCCTCATATACATTACGATAATTATCCAAATCGTTACAACCTTTGTACAAATAATAAATTACATAACTATATATTTATATACATAACAATGCATGAAAAGGGAAAGACAAATCAGTGAATTTCCGTCTTACAACAAACAAAAAAGGTTAAACCAAAGACGCAAATCGGTCAATTTTGGTTGAATTTAATTCTCTTTTACAAAAAAAAGGTTGAATTCAATTGACTGCATTGAAATGAATGGGTATTTGAAACTAACAGAGACTGACTTAAAACAAAACTCTCTGACTTCAAATAAAACTCTAACTTTGAATAAAACTCTGACTTCGAATCTAACTCTGACTTCGAATCTAACTCTGACTTCGAATCTAACTCTGACTTCGAATCTAACTCTGACTTCAAATAAAACTCTCTGACTTGAACTCTATCAAGTATTTCTATAAAAATCTCTGGGGCGGTTGGCCGTCTTGGCGCAACCTTCTGACTTGACCTCTTATCAAATATTCTGAAACTATCTGACTTGAACGCTTGTCAAGTATTCTGAACTGTAACTTGAACTCTTATCAAGTATTCTTGAAACTAACTGTCTAACTTGAACGCTTGTCAAGTGAAGATTAACTGAAAAATGGAAAATGACTGCACTTGATCTTTATCAAGTGGAGACGATTAACCTCTGGGGTTTGGTTGACCCTCTTGGTGCAACCTTCTGACTTGAAACTAACTTCAAAAAATGACTTCAAAAAATGACTTCAAAATTGCTTCAAGTATCTCTCTAAATCTATAAACTCTCTGTAAACTCTCTCTTTTAATTTGCAAGTCAATTCAATTCAGTAATTGAAAAAAAATTTCCAAACAAAAAATAAAAAAATGTAAACAATATTTCATTCTAATGTACGGGAAGGTACATAAAATAAAATTATTCTATACTGAATATAACAGTGAAAATAACTCTGAAATTAAACTTTTGAAATTAACTCTGTTACAATTAACTCTGTTACAATTAACTCTGTTGCAATTAACTCTATTGCAATTAACTCTCTGTGTTACAATTAACTCTCTGTGTTACAATTAACTCTCTGTTACAATTAACTCTGTTTCACTAAAAAAAAGTGTATCACTGGTGTCTGAAGTGTTCACTGTGTTTTGTGTTAAATTCTGGTTTGATACTCATTATTAACTGTTAATAATAGTGACTTTTCAAATGTTTATAAATTACTTAAAAAAACAAAATGTACTTAACAACATTTCTACGGGCGAAATCCTCAGAGACGTGTCCTGAAGACGTCTTGCTGGCTACTTGTTCCTGGATGAAAACTAGGCGTGAAGAACTTGGAGTCGTGACACACCGGTCAAGGGTGGATGTTACGAACTAGAAGTCGTGACACGCCGGTCAAATGGTTTTATCCGATGCAGGGTAATTTCTATCTTGGCCAAAGAGTGGCCTCTTCTTAAAATAATCTTCTTCTTAAAGTAATCTTCTTCTTAAAGTAATCTTCTTCTTAAAATAATCTTTTAATCCTGATGCAGGGTAATTTCTATCTTGGCCAAAGAGTGGCCTCTTCTTAAAAATCTTCTTGTTAAACATCTTCTTGTTAAACATCTTCTTGTTAAACATCTTCTTGTGAAACATCTTCTTGTTAAACATCTTCTGGTTAAAATCTTCTGGTTAAAATCTTCTGGTTAAAATCTTCTTCTTAAAATAATCTTCTCATCCTGGCAATAGGGCGCCAACTTTTTAGAATCCTCTTCTTAAAATAATCTTCTTATTATCCTGGCAAGGGTCTGGGGTGTCTCGTATAGACGAGGCGTTCTAGTTAAGGGGCAAGGGGCCTCTGCCCCCTCCCCGCAGCGAGGCTGCAGTCCAAAGAAGAGTCTCGTAAAGAAGTGCTCTGATGATGTGCTCTAATGAAGTGGCAATCTGACGTGCTACGATGAAGTGAAGTAATTTTACAAGTACAGTATAATATAGCCTAAATGTTTGGGGGAGACAATCGAAGGTTAAGTTTCCCCCCTTTTTTTAAACACATCAGATGTTTTTTGAAGGATTTCAACTAAAACAATAAAAAAAATATAAATAAAACTAATCGTATATTTTTGCCGAGTTTACATTTTTTGACGGCGATATCATTTCGTAATAGTGCACATGAGTACAAATTGAGTACACGACTGAGTACGTATTAATTTTGGTTCATTACAATTACGATTACAATTATGGATTACAATTACCAATTAATTCATATTCACTCATTGTTTAATTACACTTCTATTAAAGTACATTCTTACATTATAAATTAAATCATTACATTTAATTAGTTTCACTGAAGTACATTACAAGTTATTGTTCATTACAGTTTCATTAGAGTACATTACAAGTTATTGTTAATTTACAGTTAATTACAATTAAACAGTTACTATAACTTGGTTTTGTTTTTACAGTGTTTCCTATTAATAGACAATTAAGATGTTAGAAATATAGTACAAAGTACATGGGCACATAACACACATAATATAACATAACACATGATAATGTTATAAATTCGAATCAGAGGGAAAGGAGACTTTTTAACTTTGAGCGTTCGAATTCTGCTGTGATGAGCGGAATTTCGATCACTTAACCTCAGCATTTTTGAGTTCATCTC
>JAJOZX010014539.1:0-88548 GCA_023014485.1 Bathynomus jamesi | reverse complement strand
ATTATAGCACATAAACTGAAATATATAAGAATAACAGGAAAATGGGTATATAATTTCCATAGTGAGAGGCAGCAAGTCGTTACAGTTCAAGCAATATCTTCATCAGAGTCAGAGGTCCTTAGCTCGGTACCACAAGGAACAGCATTAGCTTCATTACTCTTCATAATCATGCTAACTGATACAGCTGAGGAAGTTACAGTGACAGCACAATAACATCCTTTGCGATGACAAAAATTAGTAGAAAAATAAGAAACCCAAAAGGTATAGGATCCCTACAAACAGACATGAACAGAATCTATATTTTGTCTGAAGATAATAATATGAAATTTATCACTGAAAATTTTCAACTATTGAGGTACGAAATCCCTGAGGATAGGAGTTTTAAAGAATTCTTCCCACGTGGTCCTAGCGTGTCGTAAAAGACGACTAAAAATAAGGGAAAGGTGCGGGAGGAGGGAAACTCCTCCCACCTGTGTGTAACTTTCCACAAACAGGGACGGTCAGAGAAGGGGGATAGCGGGGGCTTTCTAGCGAAGGCTCAGGCTTAGGTGTCTGAATGTGGGTGGATGTGGTCAGGATGATAAGAAGGGAGAGATTGGTGCTCTGTTTCGTGAGGTTGGCTTGGAGGTCCTGGCCTTGAGTAAAACAAAGCCGAAGGGTAAGGATGTAGAGTGGTTTGGGAATGTTCTGGGTGTAAAGTCCGGGGTTGGGGAGAGGGTAAGGGCAAGAGAGTGAGTTGCGCGTTTGATAAGTGATGGGCTCTGGGAATGTGTGAAAGAGTGTAAGGAAGTGAGTTCATGACTGATGTGGGTTAGAATGAAAGTGGGCCAAGAAAGATGGGTGATTGTTCGTGCGTATGGATCTGGGAGTGAGAAGAGTGAATAGATACGGAATGCGTTCTGGGACGAACTGGGTGAGTGTTTGAGTAGTTTTGATGCGAGGAACCGATTTGTCGTGCAGGGGACTTGAATGGGGGAGTAGGGGGATGTGCCAATTGAGGGTATAGTTGGGGGCATAGGGTGCCTGTTGTGAATGGAAGTGGGGAAAGGTTAGTTGAGTTTTGTGCTGAAAGAGAATTGACGATTGGGAATACATGGTTTCGTAAAGAAGATGTATATAAGTACACGTGGGTGAGTGGTGTCCCAGGTGATAGGGAACTAATGGATTATGTGTTGATGACGAAATCTGCTAAGGGGAGGTTATTAGAAGTGAATGCGTTGAGAATGGAATGGAATGTATAACCCCTTCTTGGTGCAGGTGAAAGTGAAGGTTTGTGATGGGCGTGGAGTAAGAGGGGGTAGTGTGCCTGTCAGAGAGGTAGTGAAAGTGAGTGAACTGAAGAAAAGGGATTGTGAACGGATATATCAGGAGAGAGTGAATGAAGAATGGTGCAGGGTGGGAGACGGTGAAACCAGAGGTGTGGAAGAGGAGTGGCAGATATTTAGTGAAGCGGTGCTAAAGAGTACGACTGAAGTGTGTGGTGTACGGAAGATTGGAGTTCGACATAAACGACGGGGGTAGTGAATAGTGGAATGTGGAGGCTGAAATTTTGAAGCAAAAGAGGCACGTATATGCTCGGTACTTGTGGGTGATTGGGAAGAGTATAAGAGGAAGAAGCAAGAAGTAAAGAGAAAAGTGCGAGAGGTGAAAGAGAGAGCAAATAAGATATGGGGTATGAGAGTGTCAGAAAATTTCAGGGAGAACAAGAAGATGTTTAGGAGAGAAGTGAATAGTGTGAAGAATGTGAGAGGGTAGATGAGCATGATTGTGAAAAGAGTCGATGTGGAAGTGATGAGATAGAGAAAATATGAAGACAAGGTGGAGTGAGTACTTTTAGGGACTATTGAACATGTCAGAAGATAGGGAAGCAGATGTGGTGTGTTTGGGCAGAGAGGGGGTTCAGAGTATGAGAGTTGTGGCGAATGGGTTGGTCCGTAGGTGGAGGCACTCGGCAGGATGAAATGTGGGAAAGCGGTAGGTAGAGCTCCTGAAAAAAGACGGTGAATGTAGTGTTGATTGGTTAGTGCGTCTGTTTAATATGTATATGGACAGAGGCGAGCCGCCTCAGGACTGGCGGAGTGCATGTATCGCCCCCGCTGTATAAAGTCAGGGGGAACAAAAATGTATGCTCGAATTATAGAGGAATTAGTCTGTGGGAGAGTGGTGATTGAAAGGGTGGTGGCATGCACGGAGTAACAGATTGGGGAGGAGCAAGGTTTTTTTAGAAGAGGTAGAGGGTGTGTAGGACCAGGTGATTGGGTTGAAGATGTTATGTGAGAAATACTTGGAGAAAGAAAGGGATTTGTATGTGGTATTCATGGATCTTGAGAAAGCGTATGCGAGGATTGACAGAAAAGCGTTGTGGCAAGTGTTGCAGCTGTATGGGGTGCATGGATCGTTGTTGAATGCGGTGAAAAGTTTTTACCGAGAGAGTAGAGCATGTGTGCGTATGGAAAGAGAGGAGGGTGAGTGGTTTCCGATGAAAATGGGTCTACGGCAGGGTTACGTGATGTCTCTGCGGTTGTTTAATGTGTTTATAAACGGGGTGGTGAAAGAAGTGAATGTAAGGGTCATGGGGAGGGAAGTCGGGATGAAGCTTGTTGCTGGGGGAGGTTCTTGGGAAGTGAAGCAGTTGTTGTATATGGATGATACAGCTCTGGTGGCTGACTCGAGAGAAAAGCTAGAGAGACTGGTATCTGAGTTCATGAAAGTGTGCGAAAGAAGAGAGGTAAGAGTAAATGTGAATAAGAGTACTGGGTGTCCTAAGAAGTGTTTGGAAGGAAAGATCAGTGTCTATGGGTGCGAAGATGGGTATGTATGAAGGTATAGTAGTGCCAACAGTGTTGTATGGATGTGAAGCTCGGGTGGCGAATGCGAAGGAAAGGAAAAGGGTGGATGTACTGGAAATGAAATGCTTGAGGACGATCTGTAGGGTGAGGCGGATTCGTCATGTGAGAAACACTGTTATCCGTGAGAGGTGTGGAAGTCGAAGGAGTCTTGTGAAGAGAGAAGATGAGAGGGTTTAAAATGGTTTGGGCATCTGGAGAGAAGGAGTGAGGAGAGGATGGTAAAGAGGATTTACTTGTCGGAGACGGAGGGAAAAAGGGGTAAAGGCAGACCAAGGAAGGGATGGAAGGATGGGGTGAAGGAATCTTTGGGTCAGCGGGGCATGGACGTCCGTGAGGGTGAAAGACGCGCGCTGGATAGATAAAAGTGGAGCGATGTGGTATATAGGGGGCGACGGGCCGGGAATGTGCCGCCTCAGGGTGTATGAAGCGGTCTGGATAAACGGTGAGTATTCTGCGGGGCTTGGCTGTGGATAATGTTGCCCTGAGGCAGGTGCATTATTGTCATGACAGCTGATGAAGTGAATGTGAGCGATTGATGCGCTTCCTGCCTGTTCCTGACGCGACCTCACTGGGATGGGAGGGGCGTTTGGGTATATAAACAAGGTACGAAAGAAGGGAGGACCTAAAATCAATGGAATGCTATACCCCAAATGGACAGGAAATTGAGAGGAATTCTAAACCAAAAGATTTAGGTGTTGTAATGACTGATGACGCGAAATTTCAAACACAGAATAAGATAGCAGTAAACAGAGCAACAACAATAACTGGACAGATACTGAGAACCTTTAAAAGAAGGGATAGGAATATAATCATTCCTCTATTGAAAACACTGATCATACCCAAGTTGAAATACTGCTCGGTTTTAACATTCCCATAAAAAAAAGAAAGACATTAATCAACTAGAAGGGGTTCAGAGAAGCTTCATAGCCAAAATCAATGGACGCAAAGAACTAAATTACTGGGAAAGGTTATGTGAATTAAACTTATATTCACTGGAAAGAAGAAGAGACAGGTACACCATTCTTTACACTTGGAAAATAGTGAAGAAACTAGTCCCTAATCTTACTCTGAACCTTGTAACTCCCCAAACAACGGTGGAAAGTAGAAAAGGAAGACTGTGTCGTGTTCCCAAATTAAAGGCTAGACAGGGAACATCCTCAAACCTGAAAGAAAATAGTTTTGCTGTGAGAGGACAAAGACAACTGAACCAGCTGCCCAAGACACTAGGGAACACGAGTAGTTCGCAGTGGATATCTTCAAAAGAAGCCTAGACGCCTTGCTCAGAACAATTCCAGATGAGCTGGGCGTACCTGGCTATGTGATGTAGAGAGCGCAAGAAACCAACTCTTTACTTCACCAGGCCAGTCAAGAGAAGGGGCAAAAGCTTGACCTCCGTCAAATGAGAAATCATCGCACGCAACATTTGAAAGGTTGAAAGTTTTAAATGTCTGTAATTTTTTTAATACAGGAAGGAGGGGCCGAGGGCGAATGCCCGCAAAAACGAAGACAGCCAAAATCAAGGTCCTGGGTTTTCGAGATGCCTAGATACTCTGCGTTTGAAAGATTCGAGTGAAAGACAGAGGGAAAGATGGATTGAGAAAGATTGTTCCAGAGTTCACCGGTTGAGTAGCTGAAAGATTGAAAATACTGATTAACCCTTGCGTTTCAGAGTTGGACAGAAAAGAAATGAGAATAACTCGAAAGTCAAGTGTTGCGAGCTCTCCTTAAAGGAGGAACCATGCAGTTATAGAGTTCAGAAGAGCAGTGTCCGTTTTCACAGCGATAGCAAAGAGAGAGTGAGGCAACATCACGGCGAAGAAAGAGGGATTGAAGACAGTCTGTAAGTGGTGGAGAATTGATGAGACGAAAAGCCTTTAATTCCACGCGGTCAAGTATGGCTGTGTGGGTTGAACCACCACGCACATGAGAAACGTACTCCATCCAGGGGCAGACAAGACCCCTATATATCTTACTGTATACAGCAACTGAGCGGGGGTGAAAAAACTGCGGAGGCAGTACGGCACACCTAACCTCTTTGAAGCTGTTTTCGAAAGAGAGTATATGTGATCTTTCCAGGAAATATCACGAGAAAAACAAACGCCAAGAATGTTAAGAGAAGAAGAAGGATTGAATTGTGTATTGTTGAAGATAGTCGTGTGGAAGATTGTGACGAGAAGGCAGACGGAGGAACTGAGTTTTCGAGGCAATGAAAGCCACAAAGTTTTGTCTGCCGCAATCGGAGATGGCAGAAAGATGAGAAGTTAGGTGTACCATAGCCGTCCTACGCGAAGCATGCAGTGACTGTTGAGAGGGATGCTTTGCGAAATGGGTGGAGAATTGAAGATGGAATCATCGGTATAGGAGTGGATATGACGGGAAGTGCGACTTAATACATCATTGATAAATAAAAGGAAAAGAGTGGGTGACTCTGTGACTACACAAAATAATTTTTTGACAAACTATTAAAACTTAAAAACGAAAAATAATTTATTCCTGCTATATATGGGACGGCATAATATATACCCGCAAGACGCAGAAAGGACAAAGAATATCGATTCGTACTCAGAATGACTTCGACACTTTTCGGCAGCACCTACATATAGAATTGCCTTCACCATGACCCACCACTTAAATAAACCTATCTTAAAATTTTATAATTTTATAATCTTTATGATCTTATAATTCTGCTATTCCTCACAGTCGTTCAAATTCTGCAATTGCTAAATTTAAGATTTTAAAATAATATAATTTTAATTTTTAATTTAAATTAAAATTTTTAGTTTTTATAATACTATAACTTTTGAACTTAAAATTTTATAATCCTAATTATCTTATAATTTTGCTATTCTCATCGTCCCTCAAATTCTATAATCGCTAATTTTGAGATTTTATAATGATATAAATTTTAATTTTTAATTTAATTTTTAACTTTAAGTTTCAATAATTCTATAATTTTATAACTTTCAACTCTATAGTATCACCGTGGATGCATATTTAATATCAGGTTCTTCGTTCTTGCTTTAACTTCAACCGTTTTTATTTTTATTTTATCTTATTTTATATATACAGTATTATGTATGTATGTTTATGTGCATATATATATATATATATATATATATATAGTTTCGACATAGTATCCATTTACACCAAAGTTCTAATTAAAGAAGCCATCGACATCTGTATTAACAACATATTTGCCAACAATCTGAACACAGTCCTTAATTTAACCAAACAAGAATTCACCAAACTGCTAACGCTTGCCGCTTCAGACACTTATTTCTTTTTTAATCAACAACTTTATCAACAAACCGACTCACTAGCTATGGGATCCCCCTTAAGTCCCACTTTAGCCAACATTTTTCTCAGTCACCATGAAAATAACTGGCTACTCCATTGCCCCACCCACTATAAACCACACCTATATGAAAGGTACGTTGACGACACCCCCTCTCCTTTTTCACAATGCGAACCACGCCCCCCCCCTTTTTCTTAACTACCTTAATTCCGAACACAAAAATATTAAGTTCACCAAACAAGACGAATCCAATAACACCCTACCCTTCCTAGATATAATAATAACAAAACAAAACAACAAATTCAGTACCTCCATATATCGAAAGCCCACATACACAGGCCTAGGTACTAATTACCTAGTCACACCCCTTCGCCATATAAAATAAACAGCATCAAAATTTTAATCCACCGCACCTATCATCTTTGCTCTTCGTCCTTATCCCTCCACAACGAGATAGAATTCAATCATAATTTCGGCATTAATAACTCCTTCCCAAAATATCTTTTACAATTTTTAACCAGACATTTTCTAGTAATATTGGGTCTTTTCCATTTGGCGGCAGGCGGTTTTTTTAACCAAATTTTCACCAGTAATACTTTTTTGTGTGCTAAATACGAATCTAACACTCTTTTTTGAGAGAAATGAAAGGAAAATATCGAAAAAAAATTTTAAATACGAACTACTTTATGCCGCGCACGAACTATTTACACTGCGAAATTCTATATATTTTTGCAATAATATAATTATAGTATTGTATTATATAATAATTTATTAATTTATTATATTAATTATTTTATAAATATTAATTATTTGTTTATATAAATTTAATTATTCCAAATCTGTAGAATAATTATGGCAACTCGATATGATTAAGCTTCCGCGCGATTCATTATTGTTTCTGGAAATACGAGTAAATCATGGACGTGAATTATAATTTACAGTGGATTTTTGTGAATATTATATCAGAAGAAGATGCAGTGAAATGTTTTCGGTAATTATGTGTTTTAAGTAATTCAGTCATTTTACACACCAAAAACATTTTTCTAGTAGTATTTGATGTGATTTGTTCAAATATGACCTCCATTTCCGTCGGAAATGAGATCCAACAAAGCTATAGTACTTTGAAGTTTGGCCCATTTTCAAGGGAAATGGAGGTCAAAATCTAAGCAAAACACCTCAAATATTACTAGGAAAATGTATTTTGGTATTAATTAACCTAACCTAACTTACCTAACATGAATATGTTATTACATTATCATTTGTATAATTTAGGTCTCGGGGGTACGGGGGCGGAGCCCCCGTAAAGATCACGCATCACAAATTGATCGATTGAACGACATTTTAGCGTCGGAAATTGAAAAATAAAAAAATATAACCCGATACCGATCAATTTGTGATGCGTGATTTTACGGGGGCTCTGCCCCCGTACCCCCGAGACCTAAATTATACAAATGATGCGAATTTATTTGGCTGAAGCGTAATGAAAACGAAGATATATTTAGAAAAATATTAAAGGATATAGCTGATTTCAAATAAATATTTCCCTTTCGTACGCCGTATAAAGTAGTTCGTATTTAAAATCTTTTTTTTCGATATTTTCCTTTCATTTCTCTCAAAAAAGAATGTTAGATTCGTATTTAGCACACAAAAAAGTATTACTGGTGAAAATTTGGTTAAAAAAAACCGCCTGCCGCCAAATGAAAAAGATCCGTAATATTTATCAACCTCTCCCTTAAAGTTCCCACCGTTGAAAAAGACGTACAATACTTTTCATTTCCCTATTACGACCATATCAGCCACAAAATACTTTCAGAACACCGCCTCCTACTCACCCCTCTTTACCCCGAAATTAACTTTCAATGCGTTTTCACCAACAATAATGGCATCAAATCATACCTCAACCACAAAGAAAAAACACCTCAGCCCCTTGCTTCGTCCACCATCTACGTTTTCAACTGTGTTCGCTAAAAAGCGAACTATATTGGCAGCACCATTCGCCAATATCAAACAAGAGTGGACGAGCATCGTGATATCTCTACCAGAACATCGCGGCCCTTAAATAAACCCTCTAAAACAGCAATAAGAGATCACTGTCACCTTCACAACCACACACTACTTCCCTTCAATTTCAAAATTATTAACATAACCAACCATCTAACCGACCTCCGCGTTCTGGAGTCCCTATACATCCTCAGTCTTAATCAACTCTCAACGACTATACAGGGTGTCCGAGAATTACCTGTACAATTTTTGGCTGTTATTAAAAGTCAACCATGAAGTGTAGAAATTCCAGTGTTGTCCATTTTACAGAGAATCTCATTAAGTTTTTCTGATATCACGTTTTGACAAGTTTTTTAGAAATGTACGCGGGTGACAGACATTGATGATTTAAAAGCAAGAATCACAGCTGCTATTGAGCGAATTGATGTGGATATGCTGCAGCGTACATGGCAACATTTGGAGTATCGATTGGATGTTTTGCGAATCACTAATGGTGCACATATCGAATGTTTGTAACAACGTTACTTTAATAAAAGAAACTTTTGAAAATACAGATTCTAAATAATCTTGTTTAAGAATTTTACGTGTTATCAAGAATTTTATTGAAAGATGAAATTGTACACATAATGATCGGACACACTGGAATTTCTAAAAAACTTGTCAAAACTTGGTATCAGAAAAAATTAATGAGATGCTCTGTAAAATGGGACAAACTGAATTTCTACACTTCATGGTTGACTTTTAATAACAGCCAAAAATTGTACAGATAATTCTCGGACAACCCTGTAGTTCTGCCTTTAACTTGAACATAGCCAAATAAACTGTCATATCCTACCACTGAGAAGAAATCCACCATCGCTCCGTCTGGCTCCAACTTTTCTAAGATGGACCCATTCCAACAACCAATCATTCCCAACCCTCTGCTCAATTACTGTAGTCCCCTTACCCCGACAATAGCAACCTGGTAAGACTCCTTTCAATTTTGTTCGCTTTTTACTCTATATTTGACGACTGATCACTCTTCTATATTTTATATTATTTTATTTTTAATTTTAATTACTTAAATATAAACACCATTATCACACGTTTATTTAAATATATTGTATAGTTTCCGTTCATTATATTTATTCATTTTTTTATCTGCTTTTATAATTTTAGCACTGATGATGGAAAATGAAAATTTCCGAAACGTGTGTAAATAAACATGCACCATCTCTTCGTCTTCTTATTCCTCGCTAAGCTACGTTTCCCTAAGAACAAACCCTTTCTATTTTTTATTTCTTCTCTTAACTCTTATTATTTCTATTACTGTATTACCCTAATTTTCACATCATGATCAACATTTTAAACACTCTCAATACTGGAAATGAAATTACTGAATCTGAAAACGTAGTCAACTTCAACTATATCTCAGGAGACAACTTCTTAGACAAGAAATACAACAATGGCAACCTGTCTTTCCTGAACTTAAACATTCGCAGTGCCCCATGCAACTTCGACGAATTGACAGCTAACCTAAAATTATTACAACATATCATAAATTCACATGCGCTATATTAACTGAAACCTGATTAATTAAAGAAAAGAAACTTCTTTTTTAACATTCCGGGGCACGTAGGGCTAACAATAGTGGAGGAGGTGCAAGTATATTTGTTGATTCAACCTACAAGAGTAAAAGTATCGAAGAACTGACAAGCATAAAAACGTACCAACGTAACGTACCAACTTTTATTACAAATATCCATAGAATCTTAACCTCCAATTATATCTGTAAGAATTGCGTTATTGCTGGAGATTTAAATATTGATCTCGCAAAAGAACATCCAAATAATAACGCAAGCTTCCTTCACAACATCATGACGGCAAGTGGTTTTAAATTAGCTGTTATAAAGCCAAATAGACTTCACAATGACATTAAAAATTTGACTCTGCTAGATCAGATCTGGTTGCGGTCGTCGCTTGAATGTATCTCGGGTATAATTATATTAAATATCACAGATCATTTCCCTACGTACACCATGCTACTCACCCATTTTTCTGCAAAGGAAACCATACAAGTTGACAAGAGATCTTACAGCTATAATAACAAATTAAAGTTCCTGAGAGAAATAATAGCTTTTGACTGGACTAGAATAACAGAACGTAACCATGACATTGGAACAAAATTTCAAGCATTCTCAGACACACTAATGGATATATTGAACATAAACTTTCCCCTTAAATCAAAAGCAATATCTAAAACAAAATACAATGACAATGGATCACACCTGCACTCATTGTGAGTATTAAACGCAAGCATCCTCTCTTTAAACTATGGACATCTGATATTATTACTGAACAGACATACAAAAATTACTGTAACAGACTTAATGCAGTCATTAAAAATGCAAAAGCAGATCAGTACTGTTTAAAACTTGATGAACAAAAAATCAATACAAAGAAGCTATGGAACACACTGAAATAGTTAATTAACACAAAGAAGGTAAAAACAAAACTCTTCTCCTCCCTCACACAAATTCTTACAGTGAAGCCAAACTCAGCAAATATATTGAACAACTTCTTTGCAAATGTCGGCTTCAATACTGCAGCCTCGATCCCAATTAGACATTCACTACCGACAATACATGCCACAACCAAATCCAAACTCATTTTTGTTTGATCCAATCCAACCAAACGATATCTCTCGAGCAATAAAAAATCTAAAAAATTAAAGATTCTGACATCAATACGATCCCGGTAAAAATGTATTTAACTTACTAAATTCCTAAACAAATACGATATTTTAACTAAAACACAATTTGGGTTTAGAGGTGGACATACAACGGAAGATGCCATGAACACGCTATTAGAAAATGTGATCAGGACTTAAACAGCAAAAACACACTTCCTTAATCTTCCTGGATTTGTTAAAAGCATTTGATACAGTTTCCTATTGAATAAACCTCACACATATGGAATAAGAGGAAGTATCCTTGATTGGTTTAAATCATATCTGTCAAATCGCCATCAGTACATCACATCAGATTAAAAGACAATTTATCCGACAAGGCGATGCTAACTAGTGAAGTTCCACAAGGATCGATTCTTTGACCATTTCTAATTCTCGTCACCGATTTTCATTTTTCTACTACATTAAACTGCATACAATACGCAGATGATACCACACTTACTTCTTCTCATTATGACGCAGACTTTCTGATTAATGAAACGAACAAGCAAAAAAACAATGAAAAATGAGTGGGTGCTGATAAACTTTTATTGAACTTGACAAAGTCATCTTGTATGCTTATTATTAGTTAAGTAATATTGCCTAGTAATTTTTTCCTTTATAGTGTTTCTAAACGTGACATTGAAGACGACAGGAGCATATGTCTTTAGAATTTGAAAAGATGAGTAGAGAGAAAAAAGAAAATCTGCTGATTCAAAGTGAACAAATCAACGTTACAACAAGGAATGCAAAGTTCAAATGTTTGCAGTGTGACAGATGATTATAAACCTAAGTGATAAGAAGATCAATGTGCTTCTGGCACTTATAATTTCGGAAAAAGTGTATACTAAAGAAAATAAATATACCTTGTGGGAGGTGCTTGGAATGTATTTTGTCAGTGATAAGTTCTTAGGATATATTTATGTGGTTATAGTGGTTGTGTAAGACTGAAGGTGAGTTGAGGAAATGTGTCAGTATTAATGTGGAGCACGACTGTGCTGCGTGATGGGGTTACACGTGAGACGAAAACAAGAATGCCTGGAGAGGGAGTAAAACTTAATTTGAAAGAGAATGAGTTGAGGGTGTCATATCTGAATCATGCTTATTAGGCAGTGTTTCTGGGTAAATAGCAGATTGAATTTAGGTAAAAAATTTAGAAAATATATGATATATATATGCAAAATAAAGACTTTCGTAACCAAATAGGATTTACAATAAGATAAAATAAACCAAGGTAAAGTTTTATTCTACTTTCTTCTTCAAGTCCTTCCCATCGTGAATAAAAAAATGTATATAAATGAAATTTAAGCTATGCAAATAAAATATCTGACTCTTTTCTGTTCTGCACGGACATACTTAATTCAAGTCGTGTGACGCTCGGATACCCTGTCAGCTAATTTGGTTTTTATGTGCATGAGTGTAAAATCATGACTATTGGCTAGGATATATCTCTTCAGCTAAGACGGGCTGGAAAAAGCTACAATGTACGCAACTTCCAATTTGTATTTCAGCTCTAAACAGTTCATATAAAGTTGAAATTTTATCAAGTATGACTACCTTAGTTATATGCATGACTCATATATAATTGTTATTTAACTATTAAGTGTGAGTAGTAAATCAACTTTAGAATAAGGGTAATTTTTAAGTATTTTATTATGTGTAGTTTATTTGGAATGGGCTGGGATGGTGAACACTGGTAACATCACGCATTACAGTGAAGTCGCCAACGATGGCTCAAGGCTTTCATCAGTTCAAGGACGTGCAGTGCCAGAAATAGTGTTGAAATGAAAATGAAATGAAAATGAAAAGGTTTACTGGCAGACTATAGTCCATATGACAAACATTATTAATACAATGACAGTTCACATACTAAGGATAGAAATATACACAGTTGATTAGAAATAATACAGTAATGTCAAAGTTAAGTGGAGCTACAGACAGACGTTTTCGTACCAAGAAGTTCCTTAGCTTAGAGCAGGGGTCCCCAACCCTGTGCCCGCGAGCACCATGGTGCCCGCCGACCCTTTTGCGTGTGCCCGCTACTGACTGACTACGATTGATAAGTTTTTATTTAAATTTTTAATAAAATGTT
Source organism: Bathynomus jamesi (assembly GCA_023014485.1). Taxonomy (NCBI): domain Eukaryota; kingdom Metazoa; phylum Arthropoda; class Malacostraca; order Isopoda; family Cirolanidae; genus Bathynomus; species Bathynomus jamesi. Next base: position 75,604 of record JAJOZX010014539.1, on the reverse strand, counting down.
AAGTATGTTACATATTTTAAATATTTAGTTACTAAATATTTAAAATATGTAACATACTTAACATTTTATTAAATTTTAGTAGTTAATTACAGAAACAGATGCTCATTTATTTGAAAATAATTATTTCTTTATAAATAAATTAAGTTATCGTTTTGATCATTTTTCTAAGATTCTTAGTTAGCCCATCCTTGTTTTTTTTTGTGTATTATGTTCATTATTTTACATAGGAATTAAATGGTTTTTTTTTGTGTATTATGTTCATTATTTTACATAGGAATTAAATGTTTTTTTGTGTATTATTTTCATTATTAAGTCCAACTATAAATTTGCCTTAAAAAAGTAAATGGTGCCCGCCGTACTACCGGTAGTCTTGAATGTGCTCTTCGGCACAAAAAGGTTGGGGACCCCTGGCTTAGAGGATAAACAGCAGGACTCGTGGATAGCTTGGATAATCGGGTTGGTTGATTTTTTAATTCTTTGCATTAGACTGTATTCAGCACGTCTTGTTACCTCCGGGAAGCTCGGGACATTGCGGGTAGCAAACATTTGCGAAGCTGAGCATCTCGGGGGTAATTTATGTAAGAGTCTAAAAGATCTGTTGTACAGCAAATTTAGGGTTCGGCCAAAACCTTTGTTATAATTCACCCAGAGTTGCTGTCCGTATATATTACTGCAGAAAGTACGAAAGAGAGTGTCTTTAGCTTCACTTGTACAGAACCGAAAGTTCCTTATAGTCATATTCGCTTTAGCACAAAGACTTCGAGATTATTTTCTTACATCTGAATCATCACTCAAGGAGCTGGTAATAGTTTGACCCAAATACTTAAACTCTTGTACTTCCTCAATTACTTCACCTTTCATTTTAAATCTAATATCAGCTGGCTGATTACAGCTTTTAGGATGAAACTGCATAACTTTAATTTTTGTAACATTAAAAAGAATATCATGTTCCAGACCTTTAACAGAGGGACTTATTAACACCAGAGGGGAGAGCAAGGAGCCTTTTCTCACCCAGCAAGAGGGGCCAAAACATTCGGATAGTACATTGCCCCACCTAACGGTAAAAGATTGGCGGGAATACCAAAATTTCAATAAATTTAATATGTACATAGGACCCTTCCTGTCTTCTAGTTTTTTAAATAAAATATTGTGGTTCGCTCTATCATATGCCTTACTTATATCTAGGAAACAGCTATAAATAGTTGAATTACTGTCACTGTATTTAGATATTGTTTCTTTAAGTACATATATACACAGGTCAGTTGAGTGGGACCTTTTAAAACCAAACTGATTAGATGTCCATAGGAAATCATTTAATCGGAGTAACATGAGTTATTATAATAGTTTCGAGAAGCAGGAAGCGACAGCAATAGGCCTGTAATTATTGCTGGATAGAATGTCTCTATCCTTAGTTTTGACCAGGGGCAAGATATATACCATCATGAACTTGGCAGGGATATAGCTATGAGAAAGCATAGCTGATAAGAGCAATGATATATGCAGACATACTACGTCATTGGCATATTTTAAGTGCTCGTTCGATAGGTCATCTACCCCTGACGCAGAACCAGTCTTTATCTCTTTAATTAACCTCTTAACTTCAGGAACCGATATCAAAGTATTTTCCATTGTCACTCCCACAGGCGTTTCGCTGCAATCTGTCTTAAGATTATCCCTACCACTGTTAAGAATGTTAGAGTAGTGGTTTTTCCACAGCTTTGCAACTTCATCCTCCCCTGACACCCCATCGATTGTCGGAGGGAGGACATTTTTGACACCCGTTTGATTCTTAACAAATTTCCCAAATTTTTTTATTATCGTTATTTATGTGAGCTTCACAGGCTTTTCATGCTCGAATAGACTCTTCTTCCTGTTTACATCGCCTTATGGCCGCCTTATACTGACCCCGACTTCTACACATATTCATGTATATTCGTCCTAATCTGGGTTTACCATGAAAGCACCACAAATCTTAGGCGTCTTCCGATTCCCTCTTCAAGGGGGCAATAAACTCATTCCATCCAGGAATAATCTTAGTATGATAGTTGTAAGATTTAATCAGGGGGCTTCCTGCTTCTCTTAACAGGGATACTATCTTACTATAATACCTATCTATGAGTTTACAGTGAGGATCATTTGAGCAAGGTTTACTACAGGCAGGATGCAAAATTTCTAAATTATTAAAGAAGTGACCTGTTCTGTCTTTGTATTCTTTTCTCTGTTGCATATTAACATTAGACCAATCGACGCGATTATTCTTACCTATTGAGTTCTTGTTATGTCGTGTTGCCAATAAATTGGTAAAATTAATTAATGGTTCTAATGGCCTATGATCAGAAAGAAGGAAATCATGCAGAATATGAACTCTAACAATTCGATCCTTTAGATTATTGCTAGTGAGACAATGATCAATCCACCTGGTGGTACCATTCATATCAATAACGAATGTAAAATTGCCACTGGTTACCCCTAATAGATCTACATCACTTATACTTAATTTGGCCGACTCGCACATGTTGCCTTATTCTACAAAGAATTCCGAGTTCACATTCGCGTTAAAGTCCTCCATTATTATACAGTGAGAATATTTGGGGGTTATCTGATAATGACTTAATTTTGTACAGCAATGTCATTTGTGACCATCGAAATATCGTAATTTTGGGTGTTTGTGGATTTAAAATATCCTTTCCCCTCTTTTCTTTAGATATAAATAACGAGTGCATCTGAAAATAAATGTTTGATATGCGACCTGACCAAAAGTTCATTTTCTTCAAACCATTTAAGAAAATATCCGAATAAAACATGCAAGCAAACCACAACCGGAATCACTTAATCTAGTTCAAATAAAAAAAATCTACCTAAAGATATCATACTTCAACTTATGGTCCAGTGAATTGGCTATCAGACTATCAGACTGTCATTTCTAGGATTTCTTAGTATTGAAAAGGAATTACTGATGAACGTTAAATGAAGTCCAAGCTTCTACGACACTATTACCGATGAGTTTGCTTCAATTGAACACCAGAAGAATATATTTGAATTATAAATAATCAAAAACTTGATCCATACGTTCTAGATAGGCTTTATCATATGGAACAGTTTAATATTATTGCTATACTTCAACATATATGCACAAAATTAACCTAAAACTCTCGTATTATACTGTTTTCAACTCATTATTTGTATTTATGCTGGCGTTTGTGTGATGCTTCTGGTTGGTCACGCTTTAAATTCCAGCAGAAATCGACCAGCATAGCAGGACTCCACTTCCCTTTGTATCGGCTCTCCATTGTGGCTATATCGTGGTGGAATCTCTCCCCGTGTTCGTCGCTAACAGCAGATGCGTTTTCCGGAAAGAATGAGAGATGTGAATGCAAAAAATGAATTTTCAATGACATCGTACATCCGAGACGTTGGTATGAGTTGATAAGTTGCTCCACAAGTGCAGCATAGTTGTCGTATTTAGTCTTTCCTAGTAGACCGCTGCACACGTTTTTGAATGCACGCCAGGCTGCCAACTCAACCTCATCCATCACCGCTTCAAAGTTTTCGTTTAGCATGAGTTGGCGAATTTGAAGGCCGACGAATATGCGTTCTTTAATCTTGGCATCACTTATTTTTGGTATTTTTTCCTTTAGATATTTGAAGGCAGGCTTATCCTGTTTCAACGCCTTTGCAAATTGTTTCATCAGCCCTAGTTTTATGCGAAGTGGCGGCAAGATAACCTTTTCCTTTCGTACTAGTGGTTCGTGAATAACATTGTGAGGTCCAGGTGAGGAATTGTCTCGCGGCGGCAATACTGAGCGTGTGTAGTGTTCAGATCTTGCTCGGCTATCCCACTTGCATAGGAAACACATGTATTCGTATAGCCAGTTTGCAATCCATTGAGAATAGCCACAACCTTCAAATCTGCGCAGATAAGCCATTCATGTTCATTGTATTTTATATAGTCCAGAATAAAAGCAACATTGTCATACGTTTCTCTCAAGACGACTGAATGAGCGATCGGAACAGAAGGCATTGTGTTCCCATTGTGTAGCAGTACACCCTTAATACTGTACAGAGATGCATCAATGAACATTCTCCACTGATTCGGTTCATAGCACAAACCCAGAGCATCGAACAGACCATGTATATCAATGTAATAACAAAGATTGTTCTTCACTGTGAAATATTCCTGCAAATCCAAGGAGCGCTTTCGGAATGCTGTAATTCGTACGTCTTCCGCCAGCAGATTCCATTCTTGTAGACGTGAGGCCAGTAGTTCACTTTGTTGCCTGGTATGTATTAAATCACGGACCAAATCATTGAGTTCAGGCTGCGTGATGAGATGTTGTTCTTTCTTGGACTCGACTTGAGCTTCATAGTATTCGCCGTCTGATTCCGATTTGTCAGAGTCTGTGTTATCGGTCGGCATTTCAGCTGGAGGACGAGGGATGGGTATATCTGTAGAATGTTCCACAGGACGCATAGCATAGCAGAATGAAATTTGGGTAGACTATAGCCTTTTTCCCTTTTCTGTTGCAACCTGTAATGTGAGACAATAGACATTGTTGACTACTTAAGATAGCATAATTGTGTAATACATTATGCAGAGCAGGATATGCTAAAATGTGCTAAAAACACCAAATTTGACGTATATTCAGAAAAATAAAAGATTCAAACCTGTGATGTTCGTTAAGCAGAAATAGCAATCAGTTGAATGGTCCAGCGGCTCTCTCCATTCCATTGGGACACCGAATCCCAGACCAGGACCGGTGCCTTTGAACCATGCAGATAACGAGCTTGTACATCTCACACAGCAGATATGAGGCGCCCAGTGCTTGTCCTGATCACCAACTTTGCATGCGAAGTATAATTCTTAAAGCTTTTTCACATGAGACGTCAACTTCCTTTTATACTGTTTTAACGTTAATGTCCCACAAATATAACAAAAACTGTATGGGGAATTTTTGCACTCTCTAGGCATTGTAACATAACATCAATAAAAACCTGTAAAATAAGAAAATGATAGATCAATTTGCAATTTCACACAATATAGACGTTTTCGGTGAAATATACATAATTTGATAGCTGTTATTCAATAATATTAACTTATAGCACCGATTTATGATAAAATATGGCTGACAATTTTGTTTTAAATGATTAATGAAAGAAATTTTTCATAAAATCAAAGTGGGAACACAGAGCCGAACGCCACCACCACAGCATATGCATGACTGAACAAAATGTAAAAGATGCGTTCAGAGAACCAGTGGTTCTAAAATGATACAATGAAATAGGACCATTTTCATAAAATCGGTGGGTGATACAAATAAATGAGTTATTTTCGCAATCTACGCATATAATTAGCCATAAAAATGACTATCTAATTTTCGTTTTTTTTCACTGTTGTACAGTGAATTATTAAAGGAAAATATTTGAAACTGTTATGTACTGGAAACCATTACAAAAAAAAAAAAATTATCATGAATATAATTGCGAGGTATGTTTTTTATGCTTATTCTTATATTAGGAAGTTCCTCTGCTTGATTTTCTGATCCAGGTATAGACTCGAATGTACTCCACATTGTGTATCTTGGTTAGAAGGTCAGGGACGTGCATAGGCATGTGTGTTAAATATTTCAATCTGCCATTTTCAGAGTGTTCTTTAAGGAAAGAGACGTTTTATTTGGGTATGATGTTTTCCAGGACAGAAAGCATCACTTCTTCAAAGTGACATTCGTACCTTTATCATGCTGGATCTGGACACTTCCCGAAGAGTAATTCTAATTTCCAAATAAGGTGAGGAAATTCTAAATCCACGAACAACCATGGGTTAGATTCGTACTTTGTGTGAAAAAGACTGGTGAAATCTCCATCTACTGCTCGTACAGAATTATATTTCTCATTGTTATTGCTGTGAAAAAAAATAAATGTTCCACATTTTAGATCACTGTTTTTGTTTGCTTCTATTCTGAAGATTTATTTATTTTATGTCACCATCCAAAGATATGACGTCACAATAAAGACCCCAAGTTAACACTAACGAATAAATAAATGATTATGCCTATAATTACACTGGTCAACACTCATTTTATTGCCAATCATATTAGAGTGATTTTGGGGTAACTTTGTGGTGCTGATTCCGAATATGACATCGGTTTTGCTAGATTGGCTCTAATTTATGAGATAATTGGTACCCCATTGAAACACGTAAAAATGCAAAAAATTTAATGTTCAGGCGGAGCCTACTTACAAATCGCATTGAAATTGTCTCAAATCATACAAAAGTAAACACATGAAATACATAATGGCATTTTATTCGGTCTCACCATCTAGAATGTTCCGGTAGTTTCCCATATGCACGCGTTATGGTTACGTTTCCTATTAATTGAGGGTATTCATTATCTCAAGAACTAGAGCCAAATCGGAAAAACTACTTTCATTTTGGAATTCAGCAACCCCAAAATACCCTAAATTCGTACGAATTTCCTTGGCAACGAAAAAAAAAGTTTTTTTTGTTGACCTGTGTTATCTTTATGTGCTCAACCCCAACTTTACATCTTATTTTCTCGCGCATTTCTTTCCTGTTTATTTATTTAAACGCTTCAATCATAAAGTCTGACATTCGCCTCAGCCTAAAATTCTAAGATGCATTTTGCTCTAATTATTACACTTTGATGATTGCATATACAGGGTGCGGCACAAAAATGTACCCGATTTAAAATTGAAACTACAGGATAACCATGCAAGAGAGGATAATAAAATGCATTGTTCAGGCAAAAAAACATATTTTACTAAATATGGTTTGGTTTGAGGAGCAAGCCGAAACCCGTTTGCTGTAGAAGTAATTGAGTCATTTTAAACCTGTAACGTGTAAAAAAAAGGGGTTTTGTAAAAACAAATTGAACCTTTGACTGCTGAATGCATTTTATTATTCAATCTTATCTTGCATGATTGTCCTGTAATTTCAATTTGAAATCGGGAACATTTTTGTGGCTACCCTGTACATCTCACCTTCATATTCATTTTCCTTCAAAAACTATAAATTTTTATGAAACTTTGAAAGTCTAAAATATCTCCTCTCATATCTTCATTTATAAAACAAGATAAAAAAGCTTTTTAAAAATTCGTCTCTCCTTTTAAAACAAAAAATGATGAAAATCCAAACCTAATTCTTAGAACAGCACAAATGTTATTTAAATATTTTGAATTTACTTAGACTTACTAAATCGAAGACGCGTTTGATGGTTTCCTCAGGAAAACATTACAACTGAATCGTTGGAGATAGTAAACGAGTGATGTAAAATCTTTGATGTCGAAATGTCTGTTTTTGCAGGTGTCGTCTAGGAAAGAAAATTTATGAATACAATTTTACAATTGGTTGTAAGAAGTAATCATGCTCTCTCTCTCTCTCTCTCTCTCTCTCTCTCTCTCTCTCTCTCTCCATATATACATATAATAATAATAATAATAATAAACAAAACTTAATTGTTATAAAACAAAAAAGCAATAAAGATAAAACTTAACTAAACCAAAATATTTTCAGCTTAAAAACATTTTCATATTTATTCGATAAAATTTCACTTTATTAACGTAGAGAGACTCGATAACTCTCAAATCTGAAATAATTATCAAACATTAATATTTGGTAATATCTAAAAACAAGTGATGCAGGAATGATTCCAATTTTAACTTTTATCTGGAAAGAAAAAGCCGTCGGCCCCCACGAGTAACGAAATTATTACTTATACAACAACGAACAACAAATAACTCATTTGTGATCTTATTTAGAATTCAAGAGACATAGCAATTTTTTCCATTAAACGTTATAAATTCAAGGCTAATATATACCAAATGAATTCCAGTTACATAATGCCTGACTTCTCTAACTTCATAACCATTAAAAGCTGACTTCGATCATCCCTACAAACCTGCTTCAGTTTTTATCTCTTTTGGAGCAGAAGTATAATCTAATTGTCGAATACTTTGTTCCAGCTCTTTAGTTCTTGATTTCTCCTTTTCAAAAGAGCTCTGCAGACCTTCAACTTCTGAACGAAGCTCAGAAACCAAAGCAATTATATTTCCTGAAAAGAATTTACACTGGTTATACGAAGCAGTTTCAAGCATATATATAATAAATATATATATATATATATATATATATATATATATATACTGTATGTATATAAAGGGGCTGACTGAGCGGTTGGGCATTCGGACATGGACCGAGAGCCCGGTCACTAGGGGGCGCTGCGGCCCCGGCCGCAGTCATCATAAAACAGTGAGAGTGTTCTCAATTGGGTCAAGTGTCTAATCGAACTGCAATATATATATGTACAGTATATATATTTATGTTTGTATAGAAATATGCATGCAAATATATATATATATATATATATATATATATATATATATATATATATATATATATATATATATATATATATATGGAGAGAGCGAGAGAGAGAGAGAGAGAGAGAGAGAGAGAGAGAGAGAGAGAGAGAGAAATGTAAGTCGTGAATAACGAAGTTAAACGACGTTAAGTTTGTTCAGTGATTGGATGGAAAGACCCTTTTCTGCGTTCACTTAATGTATTAATGTACTGATTTATTGTGGGTTAAATAATTAGTGAGACCTTCCTTGGCATCAATGATTGCTTCCATTCTGTTCCACATGGGCATTGTATTGCATGATCTGGCCCTTGTCGATTTACAAAATGTTGGCCCAATGTTCAGCAGTCAAATGAACATACTTTATCAAAAATGGAAAAGATGTTTTGGTTTTTAATTTAAGAGTGGTTTTTGCTGGTCTTCTTGCAAGTGAATTACTCTCATTCTTAAGTCTTCGTTGAATGGGTCTTGTGCTGACTGGAGTTGGGAGCTTTTGCATATGTTGTCAATGGTGATTAGTTAGTTGGTTACTCTTTGTGTTTTTTGTGACTGTATTTTTATTTTTATAAGTTCAGCGGTAAATTATATCTTATACCAGTGTGTGTATTAAACATCAATGAATTCGCGATAATAATTTATTAAGTGAAAGCCGGTGGCATATAGTTTGCACAAAGGAAAAACATCAATTGAAACCCAAATTGAAAACAATTCGAACGGAAAAACAGCTCATGAGATTTGTACGTTAGGCCTATATAGGGGAAGAAGGTCAGACAAAATTCGGAAGAACCATAAAACGGGAAGGTCGAGTTTTCGAGACGAAATTTGAGAAGTGAGAAGAAAAGAAGCAAAATAAAGGAAAAAATGGCAAAAAATACGAAGAAATGTGTAAATTTCGGTAAATTCAGAAAGCTGAATGGAGCTGCATTTTGTTTAATGGAATACGCTGTGCACCAGCTCTGCGACTGCAGAAATGAAGCAAGCCAGACCACGGGCTTAAAATGCATTCTGTGCAATACCTTTAAACACTACGAATGCATAAACTTAGAAAAGATTGGAAAGTGATAAATAGAATAAATAACAAAATCATAGGCCTTTATGGTTTCCTGTGCGTCAAGCGCATGTAAAACAATAGGAAATTAGTACAAAGGGGAGAAGAAAATGTTGAAATAGAAGAGCCAAGTGCAATAGTTTTACTGAGAGAAAATCAGGAAACAACAGAAAACGCCGACACAACCGAAAATGAAAACGAGATTAAGGACAACACACTACAGGGAGGTGCCAAAGCAGCCTCAGATGAAGAAACACCCCCTGCAAAAGAGAGAGATATCAGATACAAGCCTAAGGCAAAAAAAATCACTGAGTAGGGAAGAAGTGGTGGTGGAGCAGAAGGAAATTAAATCACATAAGACTTTAAGGGAATTTAAACGACGGGCCATATGCGAATATTATAAAACAGGCTCTTGCAAATATGGCTCAAACTGCATGTACGATCAACCCCAAAAATGCTTCTATATGATGAGGAATGGAAGATGCAGGTACGGACCAAACTGCAACTTTTTCCACCCTCGTATGTGCAGACAGTCAATTACAGAGAAAAAATGCTTGAACATAGAGTGCCCGTATTTTCACATAAAGGGTACGCAAAGAAGACAACGGGAAAGAACAGCTCATATCCGAAATAGAAGTAATAACAAGAGTAATGAAACATATTTTTTAGAGTAAATGAGGATAATAAAAGCATAGCTTGCCTTCTAACAAGAATGCCGCAGATATATGTACCACAACATTACGTACATCACCCTTCTACAGTATTCAACACCACCCACCAATAATACAACAACCACAGTGGTATCAAGGGGCGCAACCCCGATACTTCCAAATGCAGCGGCCCAACCAATAACACCAAACAGGAACCGACATGGACCAGGAAATGACCATTATTTAGGAAAATCGAACACGAAGATTAGAAACCCGGTAAATGTATTATACATAAATATACAAGGCCTCTACACGGACCAGGTAGACTGAAAATTACTATACTTGCAAAATTTAGCTACGGAAACCAGCATAGATATCATATGCCTAACGGAAACACACTTACATAAATGCGAAAAAGGCTGTGAAAACTGCATCGAGAATACTGAAATAACATTGCTGGACTACAACATATACAGAGCAGATAGAGTGGCTGACGAGGGGAGGGCGTTGTATCTACGTGAAAAACACATACACATGCCAGGTGAAGGTAAACAAATCAAACAGCATAATCGAAATTATTATTTTAGAAGTAAAAGAACTGAACCTAACCATGGTGGACGTCTACAGACCACCAAACACCACAAAAAGTGAATTCCAGTTTGTCACTAATGAAATAAAAAACATGTTAAAATTACTTGAAACTTCAGCAAAAAATATTTTAATTTGCGGAGATTTTAATTTCGGATTCATAACATGGAAGAAAAATGACGAAGTCATATATGTTGAAAAATTTCATGGCAACATTACAAAAGATGATAGAACCCAAACAATAATACTATTGGATATGATGGAACATTATACCCTTACTCAGGAAATCTGTGAAGCCACTAGAAAAGAGAAGGTTTTGTATTAAATTTTGACAAATAACAATGAGATAATAATAGGTAAAAAGGTAACACACACAAATTTCTCCGACCATAACCTTATCCATATACTGTACAATTGAAGTTAGCACCCAGAGGTCCGAAAACGCATCCCAGAGAAGCAGAAGGAATTTGAAGGCTTAAACATAAATTCAAAGAAAGTAGATTGGGAAAGTGTAAACAAAGATTGAAAGGAAGTAAATTGGGAATTGCTACTTCACGAGAAGACTCCAGAACAAATACTATGTATAATGGAGACTGAACCCAAACCTATATTACTGAAGTATGTTCCAGAAAGACAAAAAAGGAAACGTAGCAAGCTCGAGAGTAAAATCAAGACACTATTTAGACAACGGAAGCAAACCGTAAAACATCTCCACAGATGCAGAACTGATGCAAAGAGACTCAAACTTGAGATGAAACTAGGCGAAATAGAAATGGACCTAAAGCAAACATTCATACATGAGACAAACGAGAAGGAAAACAAGGTAGCAGAAAACATAAAAAAATAACCCAAAATACTTCTACACGTTTGCGAAAAGGAAAAAGCAATGTAAAGAAAGTACTGGTCCGTTGATAGACGGGGAGGCCAAACACACAAATGACCCCCAAAAAATTGAGCGAACTGCTTAAGAAACAATTTTACTCTGCGTTTAGCACCCCGAAGTCCAAGCTGAAAGTAGTAAACCCAGACACATTTTTTCGACATTGAAAAAAAGCATCCAAAGACAAATTCCGGCACAAACTTATTAATAGACTGACTTCTTGGAAGGAGATGTAATTAAGGCTCTATCACAGATGCGAGACAATTCGGCACTAGGGCAAGACACATGGAGTGCCACGTTTCTGAAAAAATGTGAAGAGAGTATTGGTAAACCGCTATACTTACTATGGAGGAAATCAATCGACACAGGACAAATTCCACTTACAGTAAAGAGCGCGAACATTGCTTTCACCTTCCACCTTATAAAGTGCTTTGAACGTATAATTAGAGGCAAAACTACCTACTACCGACAAGAAAAGAACTTATACAACCCAAATCAACATGGTTTTCAGTGGTGGCCAAACTTCCTCAAATCTCCGTGCAGCAGGCTGTCTACGGTTGGCCAGACTGGCAGTCGACGGCCTGTTGCGTGGCACGGTCAGAGTGCCGATCGGCTCCCGGGGCCAGACCTATTCTCAGCGTGCTATTTTTTTCATTTACGGGAGCATTGCCGTGCTCCCCGGACTACTCTTACTATCCGGCGACATTAAGACTAATCCAGGTCCCACTACAACTTACACATGTCACCATACACAAAGATATAGACACAATAGCACCATGAAACACATACAGAAGTATAATATTAACATATTACAGTACAACGTAGATGGCCTCACAAACAAAATCATGCAGCTTAGGGAATTCGTACACAAACAAAACATTCACATAGCACTTATACAAGAAATACAACTTAAACGCACACACAAAACACCCACCATCCCTGACTTCACGGCGATCCGTCAAGATCGTACTGGGGGTCACGGGGGTGGACTCATCACTTACATACGTAAAAGCATTAGCTACACTGATGCCACCCAAAACATTACAAACACAATCCAAGCAGATAACCGATAGAAATACAGGAAGTTAACATTAAAACACGCGCAAAACACACCACACTAATTAACATTTATATCCCACCAGATAGTTCACCTCAGGTGCCAGACAATTACAATCCACAGTTACACAACCTGGCCTTTCTCACTAATGTTATCTTAGGAGGAGACTTCAAAGATAAAGACACTAGTTGGTACCTGCACAACCAAAGCAACACCAGAGGCGCCAACATAGCCACACAATTAAACTAAACAGCCTCTTCATTCTTAACAATACAGAAGAAAATGCACACATACCACATCAAGCAGGATACTCAAACTCCTCCCCAGACGTAACGTTCTGTTCCCCCTCACTAGCAACACATATACACTGGAGAACAGGGAAACAACTATCATCAGACCACCTGCCCATCATCATTACAACACGTTCTACACTCTGCCCCAACACCCTTAGGCACACTTACAGAAATTACAAGAAAGCCGATTGGGAACAGTTCAAAATACAGACTGAGGAACAATTCACAACATTAAACAGCACAACTATCATAAACATCAATACAACACTCAAGACATTTAATCAGATCATCAATAATGCAAACAAATACATACCCAAAGGCAACATTAGGAAATACAACCCAAATTACACTAGACAAATAGCCCACCTCATTAGGCAACATAACAACCTCAAACATAACACACAAACCCAACACACAGAAGTCATAGAACAGCAGATACAACAGCTCAACACAAAAATAAACAAAAACTAGAGAGAAAATCAAACAGAAACATTTAGGGAATTCATAACAACACTAAACCACTCCAAAGATACATCCAGGCTATACAAGACTATAAACAGCATTACCCACTCTAACAGCGGCATTCACCCCTCACACGTGGCAATCTGTCGCAGCCAAAATAATATCCCAACATATACACAACAAGCTAACATTCTAGTTAATCACTACGCAAAGATAAGTCACTTAAACAGAGACAACAACCAGAAACACGCAGACAGACAAACAGCCAGACACAAAAAAACCTACAGACTCGACACAACCATTACACCCTTTAATACAGACCAGACCACCAAGATCATCAAAAACATTAAGAATTCGAAGGCTACTGGACCAGACAACATATCTTACACCTTAAACACTTGGGCCCACAGGGAATACTAGCTCTCACAAATATCAGCACATATTCATACCAACACTGTATTATTCCTGACATATGAAAACAAGGTAAAATTATTACACTACTCAAACCAAACAAAAATCTAACAGAACCAGCTTCCTATAGACCCATTACTTTACTATGCACACCTTCCAAAGTAACAGAAAGACTAATCTTACAAATCACCAACCCACACATACCACTATCGCCTCCTCAACATGGATTCAGACCTCACCACTCAACCACGACATTATTCACTAACCTCACGCAGCACATCATGGATGGCATCAACTCCAGACGACCAGCTCAACGTACACTATTAGCAACAATAGACATTAGTAAAGCATTTGATGCTATCCCACGCTTCCCTCTCATAAACAAAATACTCAACACAAACATGCACAATAACACCAAAAGGTGGCTGAGCAACTATCTCTCAGGAAGATACTCACATGTCACATTTAATGGCAAGTCATCCAAAAACAAGTTGTTTCCGAACGGGGTCCCTCAAGGCTCTGTTCTCTCACCAACACTATTCAACTTATACATGCATGACATTCCAATACCCATAGATAACAAGCTTACCTTATCATCATATGCAGATGACATCACTCTAACATCCACCCAAAACAACATCGACACCGCTACAAATAACCTACAAACATACATAAACAGTATACGAGACTGGCTCACACACAAAAGACTCAAAGTAGCGCCCACAAAATCAACCATCACCTTGCTTACAAGCAACACAAAAGAACACCAGATAACTCCACAGCTTACACTAAACAACACCAACATTCCACACACTCGCAAGACTAAAATACTTGGAGTCACATACAACACATCATTATCTTTTGCAAGCCACATTCAGGACTTAACACGCATAGGATACTAACAGGCACAAACTTTGAACACCAGCAGGAAACAACATCACTCATATACAAACAATATATTCGCTCAGTTATGGACTATGCTAGCCCATGCTGGGCACCCATTATCTCAAACACACACATAAACACCTTACAGACAATACAAAACAACGCACTTCGTATCATTACAGGATGCACTCAAACAACACCAATAGAACACCTGCGCACATAAAAAAAAATACTGAAAGTTAGGGAACATTTAGACATGAGGGGAACACAATTCATGGCAGCAGCGACAACTAACCGACAACTCCCTTGCCACTACATGTACAATCATGCACCGACACCTCGCACCATTAAGGTAACACCAGAGAGACATTATAACCAAATACTCCATTCCATACCACGCCCGACAGACATTACACAGTAGAGAACACACACACACACACACCTAACCCACAAAGCACTGACACGACTCGGTCCGAATGCGGTCCTAGGTGCGAAGCCGCCACCCATTAACGGGTCATAGATCAGCCTGAGCAGATTGGATCGAGTTAACTTAGCACGATTCCGATGTAGACATCACCCCAACTTACAGACATATAAACACAGACTAGACAACTCCACAGACGACACCTGCCACCTGTGCCAGGACACACCACAAACAATTGAACACATTATGACAGACTGTACCGCTCTAGCACAACATAGAACACAACACAACATCACTAGTGCGCTGAACCTCTGGTCCACTCCGGAGAGGGTGATCGGTTACCTGCGTGCCGCCGGCTTGCTCGATCAGGGTGGGCTGATCGGCTAAACAACAACATCACCAAATCCCGCGAGGCGGGATGCTGTAGAGGGGTCAACAGCAGGTTGATCCTGAACCGTCGTTCGAACTCACATAAAATCGTGGTTGTTGTTGTTGTCATATTCTTATTACCGAATATTGATTTCACTTCCCTTTTTCACTCTTTTATTTAAGTTTTGTGCATTGCTCATCTGCTGTGTAAATTTTGTTAATTGTTCCATTCATTCAAATTGTTTAACCTATTTATTTCTCAGTTAGTAGATATTATTAAAGTTCTTAAAAAATACAAGGAATCTGCCATCAAAAATTTATAATTCGTTGACAAATCATTTTTAGTTCTTCTCATATTTCATAATGATCATAAAAGGGTTGTAAATCTTCCCATATTTAGTATATAAATAAATTTTTATATGTTAGTATAAAGTTAGCATATAAATTGTCCTCTATTTAGTATTTGAAATTAATTCATACTTATATTTAATCTGACATATTTCATTTCCCATATTTCAAATCCCACAAGGATCTATTCTTGTGCCATTACTATTTCCAATCCAATTGGAGCAACTCAAATAAACATATAAAACATCCTTCAGAAATCATTCATAAAAAATGTCTGCGAACTCTCTCAAATAATGATAACAAACAAAGTCACTCTTCCCCAATGCTTAAAGAGATAAATATCTTAAAACAAAATTACTTATACAAATTTAGTGTTGCTGACAATATGTTCAAAGTTATCAATAAAAATCAACATAAATCACCCATTCAAAGAGTAATCACTAACTACCAAATTCAACATCTTTTTAAAACTAGACTCCTTAGAGATTTTATACACAACTCAAACTATACAATGGAAACTGCAGGAAATGCATTTTCTTTCAAAGGAGCAGATGTATGGAATGCAATTCTCATAAATATCAGACAATTTTCATCACTAAATGTATTTCGCAAATGTGTGTCTTGTTAAATGTTTAGTTTCCTTTTCAATAAAACTATAATTAAATAATAATATTTGGCAACGATATGCTTTGTCAGCCATCTCGATGTAGTGGACGCAAACTCAGACATTCAAATTTTCATTCTTAAGCATTTATTTCTCTAACATCTGCTTTCGCTTCACTTCCAAATTCTTTTATTATAACTTACAACTGTGTTATAATTTTATTAAGAATTGTCTTACTTTTTTATATTCATCCTTATTGTATTATATTGTGGTAATGTCAATCTACTTCAATGACTATAATTACTTATCGTTATTTATGAATTAATAATTATTCCTGTAAAAGTTACAGAACTTAAATTCGTTCAGTTTCTATCATTGTACAGTATTTATGTCACTACTATTTACAATGTCGTAACTCCCTATACCAATCATCATACTGCAAAGTGATTAAAATGCATAAATTCTTGTAAATATTTTATTCAATTTTTGTACTGTAGTATAATGAATTCATTGTAAATAACATTAACAAACGACGACAACAAAAATAATAGACATTGTGGCGTTATTAAAAAATTGTAAAATTAAAAGTTTAATTATTTTACCTTAAGCATGTTCCTAACTCCCAAAAATGCTCATCATTTCATTTATCCCTTTGTAATATAGCGTTCATCCATTTCATTGTTAAAACTGAAATCATTCGTGCGATTGCCACCATTCGCGAATGTGTTTCTTATCCTTCCTTAATTTTTATTTGAACTTTTGCGTCACTTTTGAATTCTATTAAGATTTATCGCAATTTTTGCTTCGAGTCTCATCTGTATTTTCTATTACCTTCATAATTAAATCTAAGAGTGAAAGAACACTCACCTAACAATTATGAATGTTTCTAAGTTTCCTCTTTGGTAATTTTATTGCTTAATAATTGCTTAACCATAACTCTGACAACATCGTCTAGGACCCGACGTCTTCAGGACCAAACGTATCAAGTCATAGAAAGTAAAGACAACGGGTTAACTGATGCTGACAGTTACTAAAATAGAGAAAATATCAAATTACTTTCATAAATATTTCATTTATTTACACTGGTCGTTCAGAGTTATTTTGGTACTTTCCTGTTATTCCGGAGACCAGACTTTTTGCCAGTTGCCAGACTTCAATTTTAACACAGAATATTTTCGTTAAAACTAAAGAAAATATCACGACCCTACCAACTAACTAGGTTAATTGAATGCCGGTTAGGTAAACTGTACGCCCTTGAAAATAAATTGGTTTGGTTAAGTCGTTCTATTTTCGTTAGTTTTAACGAAAATATTCTGTCAAAATTGAAGTCTGGCAACTAGTAAAAAGTCTGGGGTCCGGGATAAGAGGAAAGTACCGTTATTTTTTAAAACTTTTAAGGATGAAACTTCTTCCCATTTTCAGTAAAACTGCATTTTACCTAAAAACATCGAAGAATAAAATGAAAATTTTGGAATTATTGGTGGTGGGACCTTCAAAAAGACAACTTTTAACCACCAAACTAAATTTTCAAAGCTTTGAGAAAATGTTGACACTTTTCCAAAATCTGGACCGTCCTTTATATCTAGAAAGTTGCATTATTATTATGTGGTTTTGCATGCTCAGTTCAAAAAAGGTATTCCTTTTTTGGAGAAATAAAAAATTAAAAATTTACAGCAATTTTTACTTAAAATATTAGGTCGATATACAGGGTGTCCGAGAATTATCTGTACAATTTTTGGCTGTTATTAAAAGTCAACCATGAAGTGTAGAAATTCCAGTCTGCGTGATGCCACTCCATGGATTGGCGTTTTGTTTCAGGTTCAAAGTGGTGTACCCAAGTCTTATCCCCAGTCACAATTCGTGAAAGGAAGTCATTCCCTTCTGTCTCGTATCGAACCAACAACTCAGAAGCAATTTCTTTTCTTTGAACTTTGTGATCTTCAGTCAGTTGGCGAGGGACAAACCGTGAACACCCTTTTGAGTATCCCAGTTGCTGTATTATCGTATTCACACTTCCTTCACTGATTCCTAGCTCCAGTAATAGCTCCTTGTATGTGACGCGCCGATTTGATCGAATAATGCTGTTAACACGTTGCACAGTGTGAGATGTAACAGTCGATGCCGGGCGACCGCTGTGTGGTTCATCATCGAGGCTGGCTCTCCCTCTCTCCGATGATCTCACACGTTTAGACCAGCGTCCAACTGTGCTTCGATCAACAACAGCATCTCCGTAATTTTGTGGACGTTTGTGAATATTTCCAACTGTTTCCTTCTCTGTGGTTAAGAACTCGATAACAGCTCTCTGTTTACGACGCACATCACTGTCAGACGCCATTTTCGAAACTGCGTTAACCATCGGTTTTATACAAGGGCGTTTAAAAGCGGTTTTATACAAGGAAGAGAGTTCAAACTGAAAAAATTCGGTTATGTGAAGCGCAGAAAATTTCAAAGTTACGGCCCAAAATACATTTCAGCCCCATGGCCTATTATTTAGGTAAGAAAAAATGGTGGGGCAAAATATATTGAGTGCCCCTAGTATATATATATATATATATATATATATATATATATATATATATATATATATATATATATATTATATATATATATATGGGAATGAACTCAGAATGGTCCCCTGAGTTTTTTATGATACACACAGACCGTGCATGGAACAAGGAACTCTTCTGGGATAATTAAATCCACTATAGTCCGAATAAGTAATGGTAAATGACAAATACTATATTTTTTTTTTTCATGATGCTAGCCCGACGTGAGCAACGGGTCACTCGCAAAGAGGTCCCATAAATATAGCTTCCCTCACCAGCTATCTGCAAAGCAGACAGGAGCCAGCTTTGGGACATGGATCTAGGGTTTAAAGCAGCCTAGCTCTGCTACATTTAGAACCTCAATATAAGCAAAAGACTCGCTGTCTTCACGTCAGATTGAATACATCAAAGAAAAAGGGGTAACTATTATATTTTAGCCAAAAAACAAAACTTAAACCTCAACTGGCAGAATTGAGCGTCCACTTTTCAAGGCACATTACCATTACTTATTCGGACTATAGTGATTTAATTATCCCAGAAGAGTTCCTTGTTCCATGCACAGTCTGTGTGTATCATAAAAAACTCAGGGGACCATTCTGAGTTCATTCCCATCTTGAAACGGACATGTTATGTGCCTTGAAAAGTGGACTCTCAATTCTGCCAGTTGAGGTTTAAGTTTTGGTTTTTTGCTAAAATATAATAGTTACCCCTTTTTCTTTGATGTATTCAATCTGACGTGAAGACAGCGAGTCTTTTGCTTATATTGAGGTTCTAAATGTAGCAGGGCTAGGCTGCTTTAAACTCTAGATCCATGTCCAAAAGCTGGATCCTGTCTGCTTTGCAGATAGCTGGTGAGGGAAGCTATATTTGTAGGACCTCTTTGCGAGTGACCTTTTGCCCACGTCGGGCTAGCATCATGAAAAAGAAAAACTATGGCATTTGTCATTTACCCTTACTTATTCGGACTATAGTGGATTTAATTACCCCAGAAGAGTTCCTTGTTCCATGCACGGTCTGTGTGTATCATATATATATATATATATATATATATATATATATTATAATTATGCTTGAGTTAGGCGTACTTAATGCTCGGTTAGGTGTATTTTACTTTTAGTTTTATCTTAAAAAATGTGATGGTTCGAATTGAAAAATATTCTCGTGTTGCATTTTATAGAATAGAATAGAATAACCTTTATTAATAATAAAATAAATACAGTAGTCTTTTTACAACTTACAATTTTTACAATGACAAATAATTGTGAAGCTCGACTATTTATTTTTTTTTATTTTTTTATTTGGCCCTTAAGTTTTAGGCTTTACTGGGCTCTCATTAAAAATAAGCAGCTAGCCGTTATAAATTAATAATAATAAAATAAATAAATAAGTAAATAAGTATTATTAATAGTTAAAGCCTGTATTTCAATATTAAACAATATTAATGGACAATATAAAACATTATTAGTGGACATTAATCCAAGATTTTTGTTAGTATCCCATTATTAATCGGGATTTTAACTTGGTTTTAAACAAATTTACATTCGCAATATTTTTTATATCGGCATGCAAGTCATTCCATACTTTCAATCCAATGAAAATGGGTAGTTTTTGAGATGAAGACAATCTAAATTGAGGTATAACAATCTTTGATCTATTTCTGGTCTGATACGGGTGGATTTCTTGATGAGTTACAAAATATCTATTTACCCATTGCAAATTAATGATTTTGCTCTTACACTTGTAAATAAAAATAAAATGTGCCAGTTTGGTTATATCATTGAGCTTTAGTAGGTTTAGCTCTTTAAATAATGCACTAGAGTGATCAAGGAAATCAGCATCTGATAATAACCTTATTGCTCGTTTTTGGATGACAAGATACCATTTAATGCGTTGTTAGCGGAGTTTCCCCAAACAAGGGTGCAGTATGTTATATAAGGAAGAACAAGAGTATGATAAAGAGTCAATAAAACTTGTTTAGGGACTACATTTCTAAGTTTAAACATTATAGCAACGCTCCTTGAAATCTTTTTCGCGATATAATTTACATGATCACTCCATTGCAAATTCTTATCTAGCATTACACCAAGAAATTTTGTTACAGTACACTCCTTTATGGTGATTTCATTAACATTGAGTTCATCAAGATATACATTTCTTTTATTAGTAAAAATCATGAAATTTGTTTTACTGGTATTTAGGAAGAGTTTATTCGTGGTCAACCATTTCATTACACTGATGAATTCTGAATGAAATATATTCTTAGCTGTATTAACATCTTTGCAAGAAAAGGAGAGAGTTGTATCATCTGCAAACATTATGAAGTTCAGTATATCAGATGAACGTGGAAGGTCATTTATATATAATAAAAATAACAGTGGACCCAGCACACCATGTTTGACAAGCGCTTTAGTGGAGCAAACCTTATTTACTGATACAAAATTATATCTATCGGACAAATAACTTTTAAACCAATCACTGATTGCCCCTCTAAAGCCGTAACAATACAATTTATTAAGTAGAATATTATGGTCTATTACATCAAACGCCTTACTCAAATCCATAAATATTGACATCATTATTTCTTTGTTCTCCTTAGCTATATTTACATTTTCCATAAGATTTAAAATAGCCATTTCCGTTGTTCTATTATTTTATGTTCCGATGTGTTCGTCAATGCAATTCCAAACACCGTACTTTGGTTGTGAAATTTTTCATTCGAAAACATTTTGGATCTTTTCCAAAATCCGGACAGTTCTTTATAACTAGAAAGTTACATTATCATTATTATTATGTGGTTTTCCGTGCTGAGTTCAAAAAAGTTATTGTTTGTTTGGAGAAATAAAAATAAAAAAGTTACAGCAATTTTTATTACCATTATTAATACTATAAACACCCAGGAATGTCTGTCAGTCGGTCACGCTCGAAAAGAGAAGAAGATTCTTGATATATATGGGCGATATTTGTATTTTAATGCATTAGAAAAAGGCGTAATGAATTCTACTTTTAATTATAATTTTAAAAAGTGTAAAAAATATTTGCTTTTGCGTTCAGCTTTGAGCTGTTATTAGTTAGGTTAATTGAATGCCCGGTTAGGTTAATTGTACGCCCTTGACAATTGGTTACGTTAAGTCGTGATATTTTCGTTAGCTTTAACGAAAATATCACGACTTAACCTAACCAATCGTCAAGGGCATTCAATTAACCTAACTAATAACAGTCTTCGAACTACAAAAAATATTCCACCGTCGGCTGGGATATTTTTGCCACCCGCACGAAGGGAGGGTTCTCCGCTAGTTTACATACAGGGTGTCCGAGAATTATCTGTACAATTTTTGGCTGTTATTAAAAGTCAACCATGAAGTGTAGAAATTCCAGTGTTGTCCCATTTTACAGAGAAACTCATTAAGTTTTTTCTGATAGCAAGTTTTGACAAGTTTTTTCTTTTTTGTACGCGGGTGACAGACATTGATGATTTAAAAGCAAGAATCACAGCTGCTATTGAGCGAATTGATGTGGATATGCTGCAGCGTACATGGCAACATTTGGATTATCGATTGGATGTTTTGCGAATCACTGATGGTGCACATATCGAATGTTTGTAACAACGTTACTTTAATAAAAGAAACTTTTGAAGATACAGATTCTAAATAATCTTGTTTAAGAATTTTACGTGTGTTATCAAGAATTTTATTAAAAGATGAAATTGTACAGATAATTTTCGGACACACTGGAATTTCTAAAAAACTTGTCAAAACTTGGTATCAGAAAAAACTTAATGAGATTCTCTGTAAAATGGGACAACACTGGAATTTCTACACTTCATGGTTGACTTTTAATAACAGCCAAAAATTGTACAGATAATTCTCGGACACCCTGTATATCGACCTAATATTTTAAGTAAAAATTGCTGTAAATTTTTAATTTTTTATTTCTCCAAAAAAGAATACCTTTTTTGAACTGAGCATGCAAAACCACATAATAATAATGCAACTTTCTAGATATAAAGGACGGTCCAGATTTTGGAAAAGTGTCAACATTTTCTCAAAGATTTGAAAATTTAGTTTGGTGGTTAAAAGTTGTCTTTTTGAAGGTCCCACCACCAATAATTCCAAAATTTTCATTTTATTCTTCGATGTTTTTAGGTAAAATGCAGTTTTACTGAAAATGGGAAGAAGTTTCTTTCTTAAAAGTTTTAAAAAATAACGGTACTTTCCTCTTATCCCGGACCCCAGACTTTTTACCAGTTGCCAGACTTCAATTTTGACAGAATATTTTCGTTAAAACTAACGAAAATAGAACGACTTAACCTAACCAATTTTCAAGGGCGTACAGTTTACCTAACCGGCATTCAATTAACCTAGTTAGTTGGTAGGGTCGTGATATTTTCTTTAGTTTTAACGAAAATATTCTGTGTTAAAATTGAAGTCTGGCAACTGGCAAAAAGTCTGGTCTCCGGAATAACAGGAAAGTACCAAAATAACTCTGAACGACCAGTGTAAATAAATGAAATATTTATGAAAGTAATTTGATATTTTCTCTATTTTAGTAACTGTCAGCATCAGTTAACCCGTTGTCTTTACTTTCTATGACTTGATACGTTTGGTCCTGAAGACGTCGGGTCCTAGACGATGTTGTCCGAGTTATGGTTAAGCAATTATTAAGCAATAAAATTACCAAAGAGGAAACTTAGAAACATTCATAATTGTTAGGTGAGTGTTCTTTCACTCTTAGATTTAATTATGAAGGTAATAGAAAATACAGATGAGACTCGAAGCAAAAATTGCGATAAATCTTAATAGAATTCAAAAGTGACGCAAAAGTTCAAATAAAAATTAAGGAAGGATAAGAAACACATTCGCGAATGGTGGCAATCGCACGAATGATTTCAGTTTTAACAATGAAATGGATGAACGCTATATTACAAAGGGATAAAGAAATGATGAGCATTTTTGGGAGTTAGGAACATGCTTAAGGTAAAATAATTAAACTTTTAATTTTACAATTTTTTAATAACGCCACAATGTCTATTATTTTTGTTGTCGTCGTTTGTTAATGTTATTTACAATGAATTCATTATACTATTTGAATACAAAAATTGAATAAAATATTTACAAGAATTTATGCATTTTAATCACTTTGCAGTATGATGATTGGTATAGGGAGTTACGACATTGTAAATAGTAGTGACATAAATACTGTACAATGATAGAAACTGAACGAATTTAAGTTCTGTAACTTTTACAGGAATAATTATTAATTCATAATTAACGATAAGTAATTATAGTCATTGAAGTAGATTGACATTACCACAATATAATACAATAAGGATGAATATAAAAAAGTAAGACAATTCTTAATAAAATTATAACACAGTTGTAAGTTATAATAAAAGAATTTGGAAGTGAAGCGAAAGCAGATGTTAGAGAAATAAATGCTTAAGAATGAAAATTTGAATGTCTGAGTTTGCGTCCACTACATCGAGATGGCTGACAAAGCATATCGTTGCCAAATATTATTATTTAATTATAGTTTTATTGAAAAGGAAACTAAACATTTAACAAGACACACATTTGCGAAATACATTTAGTGATGAAAATTGTCTGATATTTATGGGAATTGCATTCCATACATCTGCTCCTTTGAAAGAAAATGCATTTCCTGCAGTTTCCATTGTATAGTTTGAGTTGTGTATAAAATCTCTAAGGAGTCTAGTTTTAAAAAGATGTTGAATTTGGTAGTTAGTGATTACTCTTTGAATGGGTGATTTATGTTGATTTTTATTGATAACTTTGAACATATTGTCAGCAACACTAAATTTGTATAAGTAATTTTGTTTTAAGATATTTATCTCTTTAAGCATTGGGGAAGAGTGACTTTGTTTGTTATCATTATTTGAGAGAGTTCGCAGACATTTTTTATGAATGATTTCTGAAGGATGTTTTATATGTTTATTTGAGTTGCTCCAATTGGATTGGAAATAGTAATGGCACAAGAATAGATCCTTGTGGGATTTGAAATATGGGAAATGAAATATGTCAGATTAAATATAAGTATGAATTAATTTCAAATACTAAATAGAGGACAATTTATATGCTAACTTTATACTAACATATAAAAATTATTTATATACTAAATATGGGAAGATTTACAACCCTTTTATGATCATTATGAAATATGAGAAGAACTAAAAATGATTTGTCAACGAATTATAAATTTTTGATGGCAGATTCCTTGTATTTTTTAAGAACTTTAATAATATCTACTAACTGAGAAATAAATAGGTTAAACAATTTGAATGAATGGAAAATTAACAAAATTTACACAGCAGATGAGCAATGCACAAAACTTAAATAAAAGAGTGAAAAAGGGAAGTGAAATCAATATTCGGTAATAAGAATATGACAACAACAACAACCACGATTTTATGTGAGTTCGAACGACGGTTCAGGATCAACCTGCTGTTGACCCCTCTACAGCATCCCGCCTCGCGGGATTTGGTGATGTTGTTGTTTAGCCGATCAGCCCACCCTGATCGAGCAAGCCGGCGGCACGCAGGTAACCGATCACCCTCTCCGGAGTGGACCAGAGGTTCAGCGCACTAGTGATGTTGTGTTGTGTTCTATGTTGTGCTAGAGCGGTACAGTCTGTCATAATGTGTTCAATTGTTTGTGGTGTGTCCTGGCACAGGTGGCAGGTGTCGTCTGTGGAGTTGTCTAGTCTGTGTTTATATGTCTGTAAGTTGGGGTGATGTCTACATCGGAATCGTGCTAAGTTAACTCGATCCAATCTGCTCAGGCTGATCTATGACCCGTTAATGGGTGGCGGCTTCGCACCTAGGACCGCATTCGGACCGAGTCGTGTCAGTGCTTTGTGGGTTAGGTGTGTGTGTGTGTGTTTTCTCTACTGTGTGATGTCTGTCGGGCGTGGTATGGAATGGAGTATTTGGTTATAATGTCTCTCTGGTGTTACCTTAATGGTGCGAGGTGTCGGTGCATGATTGTACATGTAGTGGCAAGGGAGTTGTGGGTTAGTTGTCGCTGCTGCCATGAATTGTGTTCCCCTCATGTCTAAATGTTCCCTAACTTTCAGTATTTTTTTTTATGTGCGCAGGTGTTCTATTGGTGTTGTTTGAGTGCATCCTGTAATGATACGAAGTGCGTTGTTTTGTATTGTCTGTAAGGTGTTTATGTGTGTGTTTGAGATAATGGGTGCCCAGCATGGGCTAGCATAGTCCATAACTGAGCGAATATATTGTTTGTATATGAGTGATGTTGTTTCCTGCTGGTGTCCAAAGTTTGTGCCTGTTAGTACCCTATGCGTGTTAAGTCCTGAATGTGGCTTGCAAAAGATAATGATGTGTTGTATGTGACCCAAGTATTTTAGTCTTGCGAGTGTGTGGAATGTTGGTGTTGTTTAGTGTAAGCTGTGGAGTTATCTGGTGTTCTTTTGTGTTGCTTGTAAGCAAGGTGATGGTTGATTTTGTGGGCGCTACTTTGAGTCTTTTGTGTGTGAGCCAGTCTCGTATACTGTTTATGTATGTTTGTAGGTTATTTGTAGCGGTGTCGATGTTGTTTTGGGTGGATGTTAGAGTGATGTCATCTGCATATGATGATAAGGTAAGCTTGTTATCTATGGGTATTGGAATGTCATGCATGTATAAGTTGAATAGTGTTGGTGAGAGAACAGAGCCTTGAGGGACCCCGTTCGGAAACAACTTGTTTTTGGATGACTTGCCATTAAATGTGACATGTGAGTATCTTCCTGAGAGATAGTTGCTCAGCCACCTTTTGGTGTTATTGTGCATGTTTGTGTTGAGTATTTTGTTTATGAGAGGGAAGCGTGGGATAGCATCAAATGCTTTACTAATGTCTATTGTTGCTAATAGTGTACGTTGAGCTGGTCGTCTGGAGTTGATGCCATCCATGATGTGCTGCGTGAGGTTAGTGAATAATGTCGTGGTTGAGTGGTGAGGTCTGAATCCATGTTGAGGAGGCGATAGTGGTATGTGTGGGTTGGTGATTTGTAAGATTAGTCTTTCTGTTACTTTGGAAGGTGTGCATAGTAAAGTAATGGGTCTATAGGAAGCTGGTTCTGTTAGATTTTTGTTTGGTTTGAGTAGTGTAATAATTTTACCTTGTTTTCATATGTCAGGAATAATACAGTGTTGGTATGAATATGTGCTGATATTTGTGAGAGCTAGTATTCCCTGTGGGCCCAAGTGTTTAAGGTGTAAGATATGTTGTCTGGTCCAGTAGCCTTCGAATTCTTAATGTTTTTGATGATCTTGGTGGTCTGGTCTGTATTAAAGGGTGTAATGGTTGTGTCGAGTCTGTAGGTTTTTTTGTGTCTGGCTGTTTGTCTGTCTGCGTGTTTCTGGTTGTTGTCTCTGTTTAAGTGACTTATCTTGCGTAGTGATTAACTAGAATGTTAGCTTGTTGTGTATATGTTGGGATATTATTTTGGCTGCGACAGATTGCCACGTGTGAGGGGTGAATGCCGCTGTTAGAGTGGGTAATGCTGTTTATAGTCTTGTATAGCCTGGATGTATCTTTGGAGTGGTTTAGTGTTGTTATGAATTCCCTAAATGTTTCTGTTTGATTTTCTTTGAGTTTTTGTTTATTTTTGTGTTGAGCTGTTGTATCTGCTGTTCTATGGCTTCTGTGTGTTGGGTTTGTGTGTTATGTTTGAGGTTGTTATGTTGCCTAATGAGGTGGGCTATTTGTCTAGTGTAATTTGGGTTGTATTTCCTAATGTTGCCTTTGGGTATGTATTTGTTTGCATTATTGATGATCTGATTAAATGTCTTGAGTGTTGTATTGATGTTTATGATAGTTGTGCTGTTTAATGTGGTGAATTGTTCCTCAGTCTGTATTTTGAACTGTTCCCAATCGGCTTTCTTGTAATTTCTGTAAGTGTGCCTAAGGGTGTTGGGGCAGAGTGTAGAACGTGTTGTAATGATGATGGGCAGGTGGTCTGATGATAGTTGTTTCCCTGTTCTCCAGTGTATATGTGTTGCTAGTGAGGGGGAACAGAACGTTACGTCTGGGGAGGAGTTTGAGTATCCTGCTTGATGTGGTATGTGTGTATTTTCTTCTGTATTGTTAAGAATGAAGAGGCTGTTTAGTTGTGTGGCTATGTTGGCGCCTCTGGTGTTGCTTTGGTTGTGCAGGTACCAACTAGTGTCTTTATCTTTGAAGTCTCCTCCTAAGATAACATTAGTGAGAGAGGCCAGGTTGTGTAACTGTGGATTGTAATTGTCTGGCACCTGAGGTGAACTATCTGGTGGGATATAAATGTTAATTAGTGTGGTGTGTTTTGCGCGTGTTTTAATGTTAACTTCCTGTATTTCTATCGTGTTATCTGCTTGGATTGTGTTTGTAATGTTTTGGGTGGCATCAGTGTAGCTAATGCTTTTACGTATGTAAGTGATGAGTCCACCCCCGTGACCCCCAGTACGATCTTGACGGATCGCCGTGAAGTCAGGGATGGTGGGTGTTTTGTGTGTGCGTTTAAGTTTTATTTCTTGTATAAGTGCTATGTGAATGTTTTGTTTGTGTACGAATTCCCTAAGCTGCATGATTTTGTTTGTGAGGCCATCTACGTTGTACTGTAATATGTTAATATTATACTTCTGTATGTGTTTCATGGTGCTATTGTGTCTATATCTTTGTGTATGGTGACATGTGTAAGTTGTAGTGGGACCTGGATTAGTCTTAATGTCGCCGGATAGTAAGAGTAGTCCGGGGAGCACGGCAATGCTCCCCGTAAATGAAAAAAATAGCACGCTGAGAATAGGTCTGGCCCCGGGAGCCGATCGGCACTCTGACCGTGCCACGCAACAGGCCGTCGACTGCCAGTCTGGCCAACCGTAGACAGCCTGCTGCACGGAGATTTGAGGAAGTTTGGCCACCACCTGAAACCATGTTGATTTGGGTTGTATAAGTTCTTTTCTTGTCGGTAGTAGGTAGTTTTGCCTCTAATTATACGTTCAAAGCACTTTATAAGGTGGAAGGTGAAAGCAATGTTCGCGCTCTTTACTGTAAGTGGAATTTGTCCTGTGTCGATTGATTTCCTCCATAGTAAGTATAGCGGTTTACCAATACTCTCTTCACATTTTTTCAGAAACGTGGCACTCCATGTGTCTTGCCCTAGTGCCGAATTGTCTCGCATCTGTGATAGAGCCTTAATTACATCTCCTTCCAAGAAGTTAGTCTAATAATAAGTTTGTGCCGGAATTTGTCTTTGGATGCTTTTTTTCAATGTCGAAAAAATGTGTCTGGGTTTACTACTTTCAGCTTGGACTTCGGGGTGCTAAACGCAGAGTAAAATTGTTTCTTAAGCAGTTCGCTCAATTTTTTGGGGGTCATTTGTGTGTTTGGCCTCCCCGTCTATCAACGGACCAGTACTTTCTTTACATTGCTTTTTCCTTTTCGCAAACGTGTAGAAGTATTTTGGGTTATTTTTTTATGTTTTCTGCTACCTTGTTTTCCTTCTCGTTTGTCTCATGTATGAATGTTTGCTTTAGGTCCATTTCTATTTCGCCTAGTTTCATCTCAAGTTTGAGTCTCTTTGCATCAGTTCTGCATCTGTGGAGATGTTTTACGGTTTGCTTCCGTTGTCTAAATAGTGTCTTGATTTTACTCTCGAGCTTGCTACGTTTCCTTTTTTGTCTTTCTGGAACATACTTCAGTAATATAGGTTTGGGTTCAGTCTCCATTATACATAGTATTTGTTCTGGAGTCTTCTCGTGAAGTAGCAATTCCCAATTTACTTCCTTTCAATCTTTGTTTACACTTTCCCAATCTACTTTCTTTGAATTTATGTTTAAGCCTTCAAATTCCTTCTGCTTCTCTGGGATGCGTTTTCGGACCTCTGGGTGCTAACTTCAATTGTACAGTATATGGATAAGGTTATGGTCGGAGAAATTTGTGTGTGTTACCTTTTTACCTATTATTATCTCATTGTTATTTGTCAAAATTTAATACAAAACCTTCTCTTTTCTAGTGGCTTCACAGATTTCCTGAGTAAGGGTATAATGTTCCATCATATCCAATAGTATTATTGTTTGGGTTCTATCATCTTTTGTAATGTTGCCATGAAATTTTTCAACATATATGACTTCGTCATTTTTCTTCCATGTTATGAATCCGAAATTAAAATCTCCGCAAATTAAAATATTTTTTGCTGAAGTTTCAAGTAATTTTAACATGTTTTTTATTTCATTAGTGACAAACTGGAATTCACTTTTTGTGGTGTTTGGTGGTCTGTAGACGTCCACCATGGTTAGGTTCAGTTCTTTTACTTCTAAAATAATAATTTCGATTATGCTGTTTGATTTGTTTACCTTCACCTGGCATGTGTATGTGTTTTCACGTAGATACAACGCCCTCCCCTCGTCAGCCACTCTATCTGCTCTGTATATGTTGTAGTCCAGCAATGTTATTTCAGTATTCTCGATGCAGTTTTCACAGCCTTTTTCGCCTTTATGTAAGTGTGTTTCCGTTAGGCATATGATATCTATGCTGGTTTCCGTAGCTAAATTTTGCAAGTATAGTAATTTTCAGTCTACCTGGTCCGTGTAGAGGCCTTGTATATTTATGTATAATACATTTACCGGGTTTCTAATCTTCGTGTTCGATTTTCCTAAATAATGGTCATTTCCTGGTCCATGTCGGTTCCTGTTTGGTGTTATTGGTTGGGCCGCTGCATTTGGAGTATCGGGGTTGCGCCCCTTGATACCACTGTGGTTGTTGTATTATTGGTGGGTGGTGTTGAATACTGTAGAAGGGTGATGTACGTAATGTTGTGGTACATATATCTGCGGCATTCTTGTTAGAAGGCAAGCTATGCTTTTATTATCCTCATTTACTCTAAAAAATATGTTTCATTACTCTTGTTATTACTTCTATTTCGGATATGAGCTGTTCTTTCCCGTTGTCTTCTTTGCGTACCCTTTATGTGAAAATACGGGCACTCTATGTTCAAGCATTTTTTCTCTGTAATTGACTGTCTGCACATACGAGGGTGGAAAAAGTTGCAGTTTGGTCCGTACCTGCATCTTCCATTCCTCATCATATAGAAGCATTTTTGGGGTTGATCGTACATGCAGTTTGAGCCATATTTGCAAGAGCCTGTTTTATAATATTCGCATATGGCCCGTCGTTTAAATTCCTTAAAGTCTTATGTGATTTAATTTCCTTCTGCTCCACCACCACTTCTTCCCTACTCAGTGATTTTTTTTGCCTTAGGCTTGTATCTGATATCTCTCTCTTTTGCAGGGGGTGTTCTTCATCTGAGGCTGCTTTGGCACCTCCCTGTAGTGTGTTGTCCTTAATCTCGTTTTCATTTTCGGTTGTGTCGGCGTTTTCTGTTGTTTCCTGATTTTCTCTCAGTAAAACTATTGCACTTGGCTCTTCATTTCAACATTTTCTTCTCCCCTTTGTACTAATTTCCTATTGTTTTACATGCGCTTGACGCACAGGAAACCATAAAGGCCTATGATTTTGTTATTTATTCTATTTATCACTTTCCAATCTTTTCTAAGTTTATGCATTCGTAGTGTTTAAAGGTATTGCACAGAATGCATTTTAAGCCCGTGGTCTGGCTTGCTTCATTTCTGCAGTCGCAGAGCTGGTGCACAGCGTATTCCATTAAACAAAATGCAGCTCCATTCAGCTTTCTGAATTTACCGAAATTTACACATTTCTTCGTATTTTTTGCCATTTTTTCCTTTATTTTGCTTCTTTTCTTCTCACTTCTCAAATTTCGTCTCGAAAACTCGACCTTCCCGTTTTATGGTTCTTCCGAATTTTGTCTGACCTTCTTCCCCTATATAGGCCTAACGTACAAATCTCATGAGCTGTTTTTCCGTTCGAATTGTTTTCAATTTGGGTTTCAATTGATGTTTTTCCTTTGTGCAAACTATATGCCACCGGCTTTCACTTAATAAATTATTATCGCGAATTCATTGATGTTTAATACACACACTGGTATAAGATATAATTTACCGCTGAACTTATAAAAATAAAAATACAGTCACAAAAAACACAAAGAGTAACCAACTAACTAATCACCATTGACAACATATGCAA
Source organism: Bathynomus jamesi (assembly GCA_023014485.1). NCBI lineage: Eukaryota > Metazoa > Arthropoda > Malacostraca > Isopoda > Cirolanidae > Bathynomus > Bathynomus jamesi. The sequence continues at coordinate 43,573 of JAJOZX010014539.1, read as the reverse complement.
AAGCTCCCAACTCCAGTCAGCACAAGACCCATTCAACGAAGACTTAAGAATGAGAGTAATTCACTTGCAAGAAGACCAGCAAAAACCACTCTTAAATTAAAAACCAAAACATCTTTTCCATTTTTGATAAAGTATGTTCATTTGACTGCTGAACATTGGGCCAACATTTTGTAAATCGACAAGGGCCAGATCATGCAATACAATGCCCATGTGGAACAGAATGGAAGCAATCATTGATGCCAAGGAAGGTCTCACTAATTATTTAACCCACAATAAATCAGTACATTAATACATTAAGTGAACGCAGAAAAGGGTCTTTCCATCCAATCACTGAACAAACTTAACGTCGTTTAACTTCGTTATTCACGACTTACATTTCTCTCTCTCTCTCTCTCTCGCTCTCTCCATATATATATATATATATATATATATATATATATATATATATATATATATATATTGCATGCATATTTCTATACAAACATAAATATATATACTGTACATATATATATTGCAGTTCGATTAGACACTTGACCCAATTGAGAAACTCTCACTGTTTTATGATGACTGCGGCTGGGGCCGCAGCGCCCCCTAATGACCGGGCTCTCGGTCCATGTCCGAATGCCCAACCGCTTCAGTCAGCCCCTTTATATACATACAGTGTGTATATATATATATATATATATATATATATATATATATTTATTATATATATGCTTGAAACTGCTTCGTATAACCAGTGTAAATTCTTTTCAGGAAATATTTGCTTTGGTTTCTGAGCTTCGTTCAGAAGTTGAAGGTCTGCAGAGCTCTTTTGAAAAGGAGAAATCAAGAACTAAAGAGTTGGAACAAAGTATTCGACAATTAGATTATACTTCTGCTCCAAAAGAGATAAAAAATGAAGCAGGTTTGTTGGGATAATGGAAGTCAAGCTTTTAATGGTTATGAAGTTAGAGAAGTCATGGCATTATGTAACTGGAATTCATTTGGTATATATTAGCCTGAATTTATAACGTTTAATGGAAAAAATTGCTATGTCTCTTGAATTCTAAATAAGATCACAAATGAGTTATTTGTTGTTCGTTGTTGTATAAGTAATAATTTCCTTACTCGTGGGGGCCGACGGCTTTTTCTTTCCAGATAAAAGTTAAAATTGGAATCATTCCTGCATCACTTGTTTTTAGATATTACCAAATATTAATGTTTGATAATTATTTCAGATTTGAGAGTTATCGAGTCTCTCTACGTTAATAAAGTGAAATTTTATCGAATAAATATGAAAATGTTTTTAAGCTGAAAATATTTTGGTTTAGTTAAGTTTCATCTTTATTGCTTTTTTGTTTTATAACAATTAAGTTTTGTTTATTATTATTATTATTATTATATGTATATATGGAGAGAGAGAGAGAGAGAGAGAAGAGAGAGAGAGAGAGAGAGAGAGCATGATTACTTCTTACAACCAATTGTAAAATTGTATTCATAAATTTTCTTTCCTAGACGACACCTGCAAAAACAGACATTTCGACATCAAAGATTTTACATCACTCGTTTACTATCTCCAACGATTCAGTTGTAATGTTTCCTGAGGAAACCATCAAACGCGTCTTCGATTTAGTAAGTCTAAGTAAATTCAAAATATTTAAATAACATTTGTGCTGTTCTAAGAATTAGGTTTGGATTTTCATCATTTTTTGTTTTAAAAGGGAGACGAATTTTTAAAAAGCTTTTTTATCTTGTTTTATAAGTGAAGATATGAGAGGAGATATTTTAGACTTTCAAAGTTTCATAAAATTTATAGTTTTTTGAAGGAAAATGAATATGAAGGTGAGATGTACAGGGTAGCCACAAAAATGTTCCGATTTCAAATTGAAATTACAGGACAATCAAGCAGATAAGATTGAATAATAAAATGCATTCAGCAGTCAAAGGTTCAATTTGTTTTTACAAAACAGCCTTTTTTTTACACGTTACAGGTTTAAAATGACTCAATTACTTCTACAGCAAACGGGTTTCGGCTTGCTCCTCAAACCAAACCATATTTAGTAAAATATGTTTTTTTGCCTGAACAATGCATTTTATTATCCTCTCTTGCATGGTTATCCTGTAGTTTCAATTTTAAATCGGGTACATTTTTGTGCCGCACCCTGTATATGCAATCATCAAAGTGTAATAATCAGAGCAAAATGCATCTTAGAATTTTAGGCTGAGGCGAATGTCAGACTTTATGATTGAAGCGTTTAAATAAATAAACAGGAAAGAAATGCGCGAGAAAATAAGATGTAAAGTTGGGTTGAGCACATAAAGATAATTATAGGCATAATCATTTATTTATTCGTTAGTGTTAACTTCGGGTCTTTATTGTGACGTCATATCTTTGGATGGTGACATAAAATAAATAAATCTTCAGAATAGAAGCAAACAAAAACAGTGATCTAAAATGTGGAACATTTATTTTTTTTCACAGCAATAACAATGAGAAATATAATTCTGTACGAGCAGTAGATGGAGATTTCACCAGTCTTTTTCACACAAAGTAAGAATCTAACCCATGGTTGTTCGTGGATTTAGAATTTCCTCACCTTATTTGGGAAATTAGAATTACTCTTCGGGAAGTGTCCAGATCCAGCATGATAAAGGTACGAATGTCACTTTGAAGAAGTGATGCTTTCTGTCCTGGAAAACATCATACCCAAATAAAACGTCTCTTTCCTTAAAGAACACTCTGAAAATGGCAGGTTGAAATATTTAACACACATGCATATGCACGTCCCTGACCTTCTAACCAAGATACACAATGTGGAGTACATTCGAGTCTATACCTGGATCAGAAAATCAAGCAGAGGAACTTCATAATATAAGAATAAGCATAAAAAACATACCTCGCAATTATATTCATGATAATTTTTTTTTTTTTGTAATGGTTTCCAGTACATAACAGTTTCAAATATTTTCCTTTAATAATTCACTGTACAACAGTGAAAAAAACGGAAATTAGATAGTCATTTTATGGCTAATTATATGCGTAGATTGCGAAAATAACTCATTTTTTGTATCACCCACCGATTTTATGAAAATGGTCCTGTTTCATTGTATCATTTTGAGAACCACTGGTTCTCTGAACGCATCTTTTACATTTTGTTCAGTCATGCATATGCTGTGGTGGTGGCGTTCGGCTCTGTGTTTCCACTTTGATTTTATGAAAAATTTCTTTCATTAATCATTTAAAACAAAATTGTCAGCCATATTTATCATAAATCGGTGCTATAAGTTAGTATTATTGAATAACAGCTATCAAATTATGTATATTTCACCGAAAACGTCTATATTGTGTGAAATTGCAAATTGATCTATCATTTCTTATTTTACAGGTTTTTATTGATGTTATGTTACAATGCCTAGAGAGTGCAAAAATTCCCCAGACAGTTTTTGTTATATTTGTTGGACATTAACGTTAAAACAGTATAAAAGGAAGTTGACGTCTCATGTGAAAAAGCTTTAAGAATTATACTTCGCATGCAAAGTTGGTGATCAGGACAAGCACTGGGCGCCTCATATCTGCTGTGTGAGATGTACAAGCTCGTTATCTGCATGGTTCAAAGGCACCGGTCCTGGTCTGGGATTCGGTGTCCCAATGGTATGGAGAGAGCCGCTGGACCATTCAACTGATTGCTATTTCTGCTTAACGAACATCACAGGTTGAATCTTTTATTTTTCTGAATATACGTCAAATTTGGTGTTTTTAGCACATTTTAGCATATCCTGCTCTGCATAATGTATTACACAATTATGCTATCTTAAGTAGTCAACAATGTCTATTGTCTCACATTACAGGTTGCAACAGAAAAGGGAAAAAGGCTTAGTCTACCCAAATCTTCATTCTGCTATGCTATGCGTCCTGTGGAACATTCTACAGATATACCCATCCCTCGTCCTCCAGCTGAAATGCCGACCGATAACACAGACTCTGACAAATCGGAATCAGACGGCGAATGCTATGAAGCTCAAGTCGAGTCCAAGAAAGAACAACATCTCATCACGCAGCCTGAACTCAATGATTTGGTCCGTGATTTAATACATACCAGGCAACAAAGTGAACTACTGGCCTCACGTCTACAAGAATGGAATCTGCTGGCGGAAGACGTACGAATTACAGCATTCCGAAAGCGCTCCTTGGATTTGCAGAAATATTTCACAGTGAAGAACAATCTTTGTTATTACATTGATATACATGGTCTGTTCGATGCTCTGGGTTTGTGCTATGAACCGAATCAGTGGAGAATGTTCATTGATGCATCTCTGTACAGTGTTAAGGGTGTACTGCTACACAATGGGAACACAATGCCTTCTGTTCCGATCGCTCATTCAGTCGTCTTGAGAGAAACGTATGACAATGTTGCTTTTTTTCTGGACTATATAAAATACAATGAACATGAATGGCTTATCTGCGCAGATTTGAAGGTTGTGGCTATTCTCAATGGATTGCAAACTGGCTATACGAATACATGTGTTTCCTATGCAAGTGGGATAGCCGAGCAAGATCTGAACACTACACACGCTCAGTATGGCCGCCGCGAGACAATTCCTCACCTGGACCTCACAATGTTATTCACGAACCACTAGTACGAAAGGAAAAGGTTATCTTGCCGCCACTTCGCATAAAACTAGGGCTGATGAAACAATTTGCAAAGGCGTTGAAACAGGATAAGCCTGCCTTCAAATATCTAAAGGAAAAAATACCAAAAATAAGTGATGCCAAGATTAAAGAACGCATATTCGTCGGCCTTCAAATTCGCCAACTCATGCTAAACGAAAACTTTGAAGCGGTGATGGATGAGGTTGAGTTGGCAGCCTGGCGTGCATTTAAAAACGTGTGCAGCGGTCTACTAGGAAAGACTAAATACGACAACTATGCTGCACTTGTGGAGCAACTTATCAACTCATACCAACGTTTCGGATGTACGATGTCATTGAAAATTCATTTTTTGCATTCACATCTCTCATTCTTTCCGGAAAACGCATCTGCTGTTAGCGACGAACACGGGGAGAGATTCCACCACGACATAGCCACAATGGGGAGCCGATACAAAGGGAAGTGGAGTCCTGCTATGCTGGTCGATTTCTGCTGGAATTTAAAGCGTGACCAACCAGAAGCATCACACAAACGCCAGCATAAATACAAATAATGAGTTGAAAACAGTATAATACGAGAGTTTAGGTTAATTTTGTGCATATATGTTGAAGTATAGCAATAATTAAACTGTTCCATATGATAAAGCCTATCTAGAACGTATGGATCAAGTTTTTTATTATTATAATTCAAATATATTCTTCTGGTGTTCAATTGAAGCAAACTCATCGGTAACAGTGTCGTAGAAGCTTGGACTTCATTTAACGTTCATCAGTAATTCCTTTTCAATACTAAGAAATCCTAGAAATGACAGTCTGATAGTCTGATAGCCAATTCACTGGACCATAAGTTGAAGTATGATATCTTTAGGTAGATTTTTTTTATTTGAACTAGATTAAGTGATTCCGGTTGTGGTTTGCTTGCATGTTTTATTCGGATATTTTCTTAAATGGTTTGAAGAAAATGAACTTTTGGTCAGGTGGATTGATCATTGTCTCACTAGCAATAATCTAAAGGATCGAATTGTTAGAGTTCATATTCTGCATGATTTCCTTCTTTCTGATCATAGGCCATTAGAACCATTAATTAATTTTACCAATTTATAGGCAACACGACATAACAAGAACTCAATAGGTAAGAATAATCGCGTCGATTGGTCTAATGTTAATATGCAACAGAGAAAAGAATACAAAGACAGAACAGGTCACTTCTTTAATAATTTAGAAATTTTGCATCCTGCCTGTAGTAAACCTTGCTCAAATGATTCTCACTGTAAACTCATAGATAGGTATTATATTAAGATAGTATCCCTGTTAAGAGAAGCAGGAAGCCCCTGATTAAATCTTACAACTATCATACTAAGATTATTCCTGGATGGAATGAGTTTATTGCCCCCTTGAAGAGGGGCCGCCCTAAAAGGGCCCTCGATTTGTTTTAGACGACTACGGACAATGAATACCAGGGTTGGTCCCCTTGGTTGGAGTCGGAATTATATCCGAAGGATAATAGACACGTCACTCTCGGGTTACCAGTGGATGCACTCGGCGCTCGCGCCTAGTCAACAATGTGTGTGGAAGTCACTGACCCCAATTGGTTGTAAAGTTGGTGCGGTGAATGGAAACGACTAACTCAATTTAACAGAGTCTTTTTAATAATTCACTTTGAATACAGAATTCTTTTTATATCAAAAATAATATTTAATTAATTAAATGAAATTAAATTAATTAAATTAAATTACTTAGTAAAATTAACTTTGAACAGGTTGACTAAAGCTCAATATACAATTTTTATATATATCTGAAGTTAAGTTCCATTATCAAATGGAAGCTAAGTTGACCGGGAGGGGTAGTGCCACTGCAGGAATATTTACAGACTTAGGTCACAGAGTTTACGTATTATGAAGATGTCAGAAAGCAAAGAACCTCGTTTCCGACGCTCTCGGGGTTTTTATAACCTCGGGGTAGGCGGAGACGAGGTAAACTAAGGGTCACCCTCTTACGGGCGGAGCCTAACAGCAAGCGCCTATAATAGTTTTCCATATTCGAATTTAAGCGGAGGCGACGTTAATTTACTGCCTCGATTGGGAGATGGAACTTCGGGAGAGTTCCGGGGGCGAACCAATCATGATCGAAATAGGTTTCGCGGAATTTACATTTTTCTTTTGATAGTAAAGCATAATTGTAGGATCGAGAGGCGCCAGGGGGGCGGCCTGGAAGGAGGGTCGAACCTATACAAAAGGGAACTGATTTGGAAGGAATTTACAGGGCGCAAATGAATTTCATAATCGAGAGAATCACTTTTGCGTGATTCTTTGGAAAAGAGAAATAGGGGTTAGGAAGAGCTGAAATTTGGTATGCGAGTAGGTCGAGCTAGGGGAAATCTGGTGGGCTATAGGTTGACACAATTATGCTTTATCTATGGGAATAGATCAGGTTTTTTAGGAAAATTTAATAATAAAAAATATAAAAACTGAGATGTTTATAGACGCTTGCCTTGCATCACGTGATGCTGACAATAATAGAGACGCGGAGGGATCGAAGAATTCATGCGATGTGCATATTTTCATATGCACCTCGCATCTAACAATTTAGATTTGGATTACTGGGATTTATACGGATTTATACGGATTAATGGGATTTATGTGGATTTATACGGATTAATGGGATTTATGTGGATTTATACGGATTACATTGGATTTCTCCGCGCATGAAAGAATGCACACTCTGTGATATCAGAACAAAGGAATTTTGGGTTCAAGGTTTAGAATGCAATTCGTCGGAGACGAACTCTTTTGTACCGTAAGGATTTACACTACGGGACACTACCTCCCCTTCTGCAAAAGTAACAATTAAACAAAAAAAATAATACGGTCAACAGTTTTAAGCAGAAACAAAAACTAATATGTACATGCTAGCTAACTAATTAAAATTTTGATTTCTCGGTGTAGTGACAGCTAACGGGGGGCCGAAGATTGGGGCAGACCGTCCGGGGCTTCTTCCGAAGGTGAGGGCTCCGAAGTAGGGGCATTCCACTTCAGTCGTCGACACGGGCGGCAAGCAAGGAAGATGATTATAATTATTAGTATTAGTAAGACAGCGGCGGCGTTGACGTAGGTGAGGGGCTGAACGTGGGATAAGACATGAGACCGTTCTTGGAGGGTTTCGGTGATACGATCCAATTGCTGATCCCAAGGGGGATAGTTAAAGGAAGGTACAAGAGTTACAGAGGCAAGAGGAAGGTTGAAGAGAGGAATTGGTGGGAGGTGAGCCATAGGGTGTACAAGACGAGGCGTGTTGTTAAGGGAGCGTACTCTGGGGTTTGTGGATATAAAGCTAGAGGTAATAATAGAACAACCGGAGGGGATTCTACTAACTGGATCCAATTGTATCATACTACGGTTGTTCGGGCAATCCAGGGTTGCTTCACGTTTTTGGGGGATGGACAGGAGGAGATCGGAACTTATTTGGAATTTGGTTGACAAAGGTGTTCTACAGTGAGTAATGTCGCGGGTGGTAAACCGGGTGTACTGTTGGTAGGTTTTGGAAAGGAAAAAGTATGGGTGTTCTGTGTGTAAGATGAACGGGTACGTTTTCCCTCATAGAGTAAACTGTGGGAAAAAGGGGTGAAAGTATAAGCGTTGTATATTTGAGCATCGAAGAAGGGTATAACAATAATGATAGAGAATGGAGACAAAGGTAAGCATAGTGGCCGAAGTTAACATTATTAATAATTTTGGGTGTGTTAGCGGTTACTTCCGAGAAGTTCTCCAGGACGGGAATTTGGGTCTCACCTTGGGTTTGACCGAAGGTCGGTCCGGGGGACGAAGGGGGTGAGGTGGATGGGTCGCTGAGGTAGTGGCTAGGGACTCGGGTATTCGCGCAGTTGGAGCAGGCCGAGTCGATGGCAGCTGGGGGGTTTTCGGTGGTAGGGAGGGGCTTTGTGGAGGTGTCTTGTCTTGTGTAGGTGTCTTAGGGACGGAGTGGAGTGTGGGTACGGGGTCGGAGCTTGGCTCGAGTAAAGGGCTATGTGTGTGTTCTAGTGACTCGGGTATTCGCGATTGGGAGCGAGTCCACGGGCCTTGCGACGACTCCTGTGGTCGAAATCGATATGTCACCGTAGGGTCTGTTTTAAGGTCGTCGATAGGTGAGGGTGGTGATGGTGAGTCGGGGGGCTCCTCACTGGCTGCGGGGCCCTCCGGTAGAATTTTAAAGTTTGGAGTTGTCTCCGGGGCTTCTTCCAAAGGTGAGGAAGGAGCAGCAGGGAGTGGCTCCAGTTCATTTTCAGGTTCAAGGATAGCTTCCTCAGGCTGTACGGACAGGGTAGTCCGAGGGGGCCTTAGGTAGTTTTCCCACTCGTCCGACTTCTCGGTTTCGGTAGTGGTAACGCGGGGTTGGGTTGTATCCCCTTGTTGTCGGGACGACTTCGGTTGAGGGGGATTCGGATCCTCATTCGTAACCTTAATTTGGTTGGCATGAACAACCTTTTTCTTTAAGGTTTGTAAGTGTTGGATGGTGAAGGTGTTATGCCCCAGGTCTTCGAGGACGCGATATGGCCCTACCCATTTTGGACAGAGTTTTCGACTGAGGCCCGGAGGCTTCGTACCTGCCAACCAGCAACGGTTTCCAGGTATTACGGTCCGTTGCTTAGGGTACCGCTTGTGTTGGTAGTGGACCATTCGGTCGGTCTCATGGTTGAGACATCGTCGTGTATCTTCGAAAACCTGAAACGAATGGCGAGCCAGGTCGTCCGCATAGCGTTGAGGCTCCTGTAGGTAAATCCCTCTTCGGTGGAGTCGTTTGGGAGGTCGAAAGGAAATCTTGCATCGTAATGATACAATCTAAAATGAGGGGTGTCCCCGATGAGTTGACTGTGGTTGTTGTTAACAGTCCACTGCACCATGGAGATGCACTCGTCCCAATTACGTTGGTCCGCGTCCACGAGATGTCGTAGGACGTTAAGGATCTTTTCGTTCTGCCTCTCAACCAGACCATTTGCTGCCGGATGGTACGGTGTTATTTGTACCTTTTGGATGTGGAGACGTTTGCATAACTCTACGAACATCGCGGAGGTAAATTCCCGAGCGTTGTCCGAGAGCAACACGACCGGCGTGTTGTGCCGTTGAATTACTCGTTCGAGTAAACACTTGGCAATTATCTCCGATGTATGGGCAGGCACAGGTACAATTTCATTATACCTGGTAAAATGGTCGGTGAAAACGACAACGTATTTGTTTCCATTTCGACTTTGGATAAAGGGGCCCATCACGTCCATTCCTACGCGCTCCCAAGGTCTAACAGGAACGGGGTACGCATGCATATGCGCGGTGGGCGGACGCGCTCCTTTATGCCTGGCACATGCCGAGCATGCCTTGCAATGTTCTGTTACCTTGGTGCGCGTGAGTGGGAAATGGTAACGCGCTTGGACCAACTTTAGGGTTCGTTCAATTCCGGGATGCCCAGCACAAACGCTGTCGTGGCAAAGTTTGATTGCCACGTCTTGAAGACTCTCGGGAACTTCTACCACGTATTGCCCAGGAGAAATTTGATAATTCAAAATTTGATCCTGGAAAGCATACAACTGGTGAAGTTCCGAATTTGGTTGGGCTTTTAATTGCTGCACCAAATTAGAAATATACGAGTCCTTGCGTTGTGCCTCGAAGAGCGTGTCTCTATCGAAATTGGGAATAGTCTCAATCCGATGAATTCCACGGACCTCTTCGGGTTTATTTATTCGGGATAAACAATCCGGGAGAACGTTGAGTTTTCCGGGACGGTGAACGTATTCGGGGCTAAAGTCCTGGACGGTAAGAGCCCAGCGACCTAATCGCCCGTCGGGTAGTTTTTTAGAAAATATGAGGTTAACGGAGCGTGGTCCGTTTTTACTGTTATTTTATACCCGTAGATAATATTCTTGAACTTCTTCAGGGCCCATACGATGGCTAAAGCTTCTCGTTCAGTCCCTGAATAGTTACGTTCGGGTTTGGATAGTAACCGACTCGCATAAGCCACAGGTAGTTCGGTACCTTCTACTTCTTGGAGTAGGACGGCACCTAACCCGTAGTTAGAAGCGTCCGTGGCTACTATAAAAGGTTTACCAAAATCGGGAACTGCAGTATGGGTTCTTGCAGGAGTTTGTCGCGGAGATCAGTGAAGGCTTCCTGATGCTCAGAATTCCATTCAAAAGTAGCCTTCTTTTTGAACAAATTGGTCAAAGGAGCGGCTATGTCTGAAAACCTAGGAATGAAATTGCGATAGAATCCTACAAACCCGATAAAGGTTCGCACTTCATCAACGTTTCGAGGAACAGGGTAATTTAGGAGAACCTGAAGTTTGGCGGGATCCGGTCGGATTCCGTCAGAGGCAAGAAGAAATCCTAAATACACAAGCGAGGATCGGAAAAATTGGCACTTAGTCAATTTTAGTTTGAGATTCTCGTTCGAAAGACGTCTGAAGACTTTGGCAAGACGTACGAAATGTTCTTCGACTGTATCGCTATAGATCACTATGTCATCTAGATAGACTAAGGCATGAGACCCTAATAATCCGGACAACACAATGTTCATAAGTCGAGAGAAATTCGCAGGACCGTTTCGGCACCCGAATGGCAAAACATTCCACTCGTAATGGCCCTGGTTGGTAGTGAACGCAGTACATGGCCGTGACTCTGGAGACAGAGACATCTGCCAGTACCCTGAAGCTAAATCCAGCGAGGTAAAATATTTAGCTTTACCAACATATTGAATGACCTCCTGCATGTTGGGAAGCGGAAATCGGTCTGGAACGGTCACTTTATTCAGGCGTCGGTAGTCGATGCACGGTCTTAACGTTCCGTCCTTCTTCTTGACCAGGATCAACGGAGAAGACCAAGGACTAACCGACGGTCGGATAACATCCAAATCTAACATCTCCTTCACGTGTTCCTCAACAACCAACTGCTGGGAGTGCGGAACGCGATATGGCGGAATGTAGATGGGCTTTGTGTTATCCGCTAGATTAATATGAAAGGGGACGAGGTTTGAACGTCCCAAAGCATCACCCTTGAGTGCGATGATGCTTTCGTGTTCGACCAAGAAGTCCAATAATTGGTCAAACAAGTCCGGGTCGCTGCAAAGGAAAGAATTTGCGGGATCGGACTCTAGACATGCTTTGTAATTAGCACGTAATGTTTGCTGAGGTACGCCTCCAGGAGTACACCTGCGTACGTCGTGAGAAATACGAATAGGCTCAGCTTGGGCCAAATAGGCCTTGCCTATTACCGTATTAGGTTGTAACGTAATGGATTCGGAACCAACATTAGCGCACAATAGAGGGATAGTTGCCTCTTCGCTAGTGCACAGACTGCGTGCAATTACTAAGCCTGAATGTTGAACTTGGTTTTCAAGAACATTCTCCACGACTACTGAAGTCGCAGGATCCACGTAAGTACCATCGTTAAAGGTAACAATTACGCGGAAGCAGACCTGTTGGTTGGGCTCAAGAACGAATTCTTCCTTAACTCTCAACTGAAACTCATCGGTTGGAACAGACTCTGAACTAACTTTCAGGAACGCCGGACTTGGCGTGCAACGGGATTTTCACCCGACTCTAAACCATCACACGGCGACAAAGCCGGAAAAAATGGAATCCCTCCATTACTAGGATTACAACAATCCTGTAGGGTTCCATCAAAATCGGGAACATCTTCCGAAAAAACCTTCAACTCTGCTTCAACAGCAGTTGAAAAACGAACCTCTGGGTTCGACTCCGTATTCACTAACGGAATAAGTTGTCCGTGCACTTGGACAACGTTGGTTTCAAACTTAAGATCCCAACCATTTCCTTTTAGGAAGGGATAACCGAGTAAAATGTCGGTAGGAAAGTGCATAGAGTCTTGTACGATTACGCAATCGGCATTGAAGCCTAACTTGCCGAGTTTCAGTTTAAGTCTAACTTGCCCCATGGAGGGTATGGTTCCTCCATTAACGTTCTTCAAAACAACCTTCGACGGGAAAAGTTCCAATTTGGAAACTCCCGGAATTTTATTCAAACTAGACTGTTTAATCAGGTTAGCGTTGCTACCTGTGTCTAGTAAACCAAACATATCTACACTTCGAACGCGAAGTGGAATAACAGCATCTTTATACGGATTACATTGGATTTCTCCGCGCATGAAAGAATGCACACTCTGTGATATCAGAACAAAGGAATTTTGGGTTCAAGGTTTAGAATGCGTGAAGTGAACCGAGAGAGGAAACTGAGGCGACTTCGTGACGTGGCATCAGCTGGCGTCTCTCTCGATTTGAAGGTCACTCGCTGATGAGACAAGGGCTAGACGGTGACGTCATGTACAGCCTTGGCGCCTTCCGAGAGGAGTGAGGGAGAACCCGGGGCGAGATGGGCAAGACCTCGTTCACCCAAATTCCGGGTCCTGGGGGTCCTTGGGTCCTCTGCGTCTCGGTGGGACCTCCAGTGTCGAGGGGTACGTCCCTAAAAGGGCCCTCGATTTGTTTTAGACGACTATGGACAATGAATACCAGGGTTGGTCCCCTTGGTTGGAGTCGGAATTATATCCGAAGGATAATAGACACGTCACTCTCGGGTTCCCAGTGGATGCCTCGGCGCTCGCGCCTAGTCAACAATGTGTGTGGAAGTCACTGACCCCAATTGGTTGTAAAGTTGGTGCGGTGAATGGAAACGACTAACTCAATTTAACAGAGTCTTTTTAATAATTCACTTTGAATACAGAATTCTTTTTATATCAAAAATAATATTTAATTAAATTAAATGAAATTAAATTAATTAAATTAAATTACTTAGTAAAATTAACTTTGAACAGGTTGACTAAAGCTCAATATACAATTTTTATATATATCTGAAGTTAAGTTCCATTATCAAATGGAAGCTAAGTTGACCGGGAGGGGTAGTGCCACTGCAGGAATATTTACAGACTTAGGTCACAGAGTTTACGTATTATGAAGATGGTCAGAAAGCAAAGAACCTCGTTTCCGACGCTCTCGGGGTTTTTATAACCTCGGGGTAGGCGGAGACGAGGTAAACTAAGGGTCACCCTCTTACGGGCGGAGCCTAACAGCAAGCGCCTATAATAGTTTTCCATATTCGAATTTAAGCGGAGGCGACGTTAATTTACTGCCTCGATTGGGAGATGGAACTTCGGGAGAGTTCCGGGGCGAACCAATCATGATCGAAATAGGTTTCGCGGAATTTACATTTTTCTTTTGATAATAAGGCATAATTGTAGGATCGAGAGGCGCCAGGGGGGCGGCATGGAAGGAGGGTCGAACCTATACAAAAGGGAACTGATTTGGAAGGAATTTACAGGGCGCAAATGAATTTCATAATCGAGAGAATCACTTTTGCGTGATTCTTTGGAAAAGAGAAATAGGGGTTAGGAAGAGCTGAAATTTGGTATGCGAGTAGGTCGAGCTAGGGGAAATCTGGTGGGCTATAGGTTGACACAATTATGCTTTATCTATGGGAATAGATCAGGTTTTTTAGGAAAATTTAATAATAAAAAATATAAAAACTGAGATGTTTATAGACGCTTGCCTTGCATCACGTGATGCTGACAATAATAGAGACGCGGAGGGATCGAAGAATTCATGCGATGTGCATATTTTCATATGCACCTCGCATCTAACAATTTAGATTTGGATTACTGGGATTTATACGGATTTATACGGATTAATGGGATTTATGTGGATTTATACGGATTAATGGGATTTATGTGGATTTATACGGATTACATTGGATTTCTCCGCGCATGAAAGAATGCACACTCTGTGATATCAGAACAAAGGAATTTTGGGTTCAAGGTTTAGAATGCAATTCGTCGGAGACGAACTCTTTTGTACCGTAAGGATTTACACTACGGGACAGTGCTTTCATGGTAAACCCAGATTAGGACGAATATACATGAATATGTGTAGAAGTCGGGGTCAGTATAAGGCGGCCATAAGGCGATGTAAACAGGAAGAAGAGTCTATTCGAGCATGAAAAGCCTGTGAAGCTCACATAAATAACGATAATAAAAAAATTTGGGAAATTTGTTAAGAATCAAACGGGTGTCAAAAATGTCCTCCCTCCGACAATCGATGGGGTGTCAGGGGAGGATGAAGTTGCAAAGCTGTGGAAAAAACACTACTCTAACATTCTTAACAGTGCGAGTAGGGATAATCTTAAGACAGATTGCAGCGAAACGCCTGTGGGAGGGACAAGGGAAAATACTTTGATATCGGTTCCTGAAGTTAAGAGGTTAATTAAAGAGTTAATGACTGGTTCTGCGTCAGGGGTAGATGACCTATCGAACGAGCACTTAAAATATGCCAATGACGTAGTATGTCTGCATATATCATTGCTCTTATCAGCTATGCTTTCTCATAGCTATATCCCTGCAGAGTTCATGAGGGTATATATCTTGCCCCTGGTCAAAACTAAGGATAGAGACATTCTATCCAGCAATAATTACAGGCCTATTGCTGTCGCTTCCTGCTTCTCGAAACTATTATAATAACTCATGTTACTCCGATTAAATGATTTCCTATGGACATCTAATCAGTTTGGTTTTAAAAGGTCCCACTCAACTGACCTGTGTATATATGTACTTAAAGAAACAATATCTAAATACAGTGACAGTAATTCAACTATTTATAGCTGTTTCCTAGATATAAGTAAGGCATATGATAGAGCGAACCACAATATTTTATTTAAAAAACTAGAAGACAGGAAGGGTCCTATGTACATATTAAATTTATTGAAATTTTGGTATTCCCGCCAACCTTTTACCGTTAGGTGGGGCAATGTACTATCCGAATGTTTTGGCCCCTCTTGCTGGGTGAGAAAAAGCTCCTTGCTCTCCCCTCTGGTGTTAATAAGTCCCTCTGTTAAAGGTCTGGAACATGATATTCTTTTTAATGTTACAAAAATTAAAGTTATGCAGTTTCATCCTAAAAGCTGTAATCAGCCAGCTGATATTAGATTTAAAATGAAAGGTGAAGTAATTGAGGAAGTACAAGAGTTTAAGTATTTGGGTCAAACTATTACCAGCTCCTTGAGTGATGATTCAGATGTAAGAAAATAATCTCGAAGTCTTTGTGCTAAAGCGAATATGACTATAAGGAACTTTCGGTTCTGTACAAGTGAAGCTAAAGACACTCTCTTTCGTACTTTCTGCAGTAATATATACGGACAGCAACTCTGGGTGAATTATAACAAAGGTTCTGGCCGAACCCTAAATTTGCTGTACACCAGATCTTTTAGACTCTTACATAAATTACCCCCGAGATGCTCAGCTTCGCAAATGTTTGCTACCCGCAATGTCCCGAGTTTCCCGGAGGTAACAAGACGTGCTGAATACAGTCTAATGCAAAGAATTAAAAAATCAACCAACCCGATTATCCAAGCTATCCACGAGTCCTGCTGTTTATCCTCTAAGCCAGGGATCCCCAACCTTTTTGTGCCGAAGAGCATATTCAAGACTACCGGTAGTACGGCGGGCACCATTTACTTTTTCAAGGCAAATTTATAGTTGGACTTAATAATGAACATAATACACAAAAAAAACATTTAATTCCTATGTAAAATAATGAACATAATACACAAAAAAAAAACATTTAATTCCTATGTAAAATAATGAACATAATACACAAAAAAAAACAAGGATGGGCTAACTAAGAATCTTAGAAAAATGATCAAAACGATAACTTAATTTATTTATAAAGAAATAATTATTTTCAAATAAATGAGCATCTGTTTCTGTAATTAACTACTAAAATTTAATAAAATGTTAAGTATGTTACATATTTTAAATATTTAGTAACTAAATATTTAAAATATGTAACATACTTAACATTTTATTAAAAATTTAAATAAAAACTTATCAATCGTAGTCAGTCAGTAGCGGGCACACGCAAAAGGGTCGGCGGGCACCATGGTGCTCGCGGGCACAGGGTTGGGGACCCCTGCTCTAAGCTAAGGAATTCTTGGTACGAAAACGTCTGTCTGTAGCTCCACTTAACTTTGACATTACTGTATTATTTCTAATCAACTGTGTATATTTCTATCCTTAGTATGTGAACTGTCATTGTATTAATAATGTTTGTCATATGGACTATAGTTTGCCAGTAAACCTTTTCATTTTCATTTCATTTTCATTTCAACACTATTTCTGGCACTGCACGTCCTTGAACTGATGAAAGCCTTGAACCATCGTTGGCGACTTCACTGTAATGCGTGATGTTACCAGTGTTCACCATCCCAGCCCATTCCAAATAAACTACACATAATAAAATACTTAAAAATTACCCTTATTCTAAAGTTGATTTACTACTCACACTTAATAGTTAAATAACAATTATATATGAGTCATGCATATAACTAAGGTAGTCATACTTGATAAAATTTCAACTTTATATGAACTGTTTAGAGCTGAAATACAAATTGGAAGTTGCGTACATTGTAGCTTTTTTCAGCCCGTCTTAGCTGAAGAGATATATCCTAGCCAATAGTCATGATTTTACACTCATGCACATAAGAACCAAATTAGCTGACAGGGTATCCGAGCGTTACACGACTTGAATTAAGTATGTCCGTGCAGAACAGAAAAGAGTCAGATATTTTATTTGCATGCTTAAATTTCATTTATATAAATTTTTTTATTCACGATGGGAAGGACTTGAAGAAGAAAGTAGAATAAAACTTTACCTTGGTTTATTTTATCTTATTGTAAATCCTATTTGGTTACGAAAGTCTTTATTTTGCATATATATATCATATTTTCTAAATTTTTTACCTAAATTCAATCTGCTATTTACCCAGAAACACTGCCTAATAAGCATGATTCAGATATGACACCCTCAACTCATTCTCTTTCAAATTAAGTTTTACTCCCTCTCCAGGCATTCTTGTTTTCGTCTCACGTGTAACCCCATCACGCAGCAAAGTCGTGCTCCACATTAATACTGACACATTTCCTCAACTCACCTTTCAGTCTTACACAACCACTATAACCACATAAATATATCCTAAGAACTTATCACTAACAAAATACATTCCAAGTACTTCCCACAAGGTATATTTATTTTCTTTAGTATACACTTTTTCCGAAATTATAAGTGCCAGAAGCACTTTGATCTTCTTATCACTTAGGTTTATAATCATCTGTCACACTGCAAACATTTGAACTTTGCATTCCTTGTTGTAACGTTGATTTGTTCACTTTGAATCAGCAGATTTTCTTTTTCTCTCTACTCATCTTTTCAAATTCTAAAGACATATGCTCCTGTCGTCTTCAATGTCACGTTTAGAAACACTATAAAGGAAAAAATTACTAGGCAATATTACTTAACTAATAATTAGCATACAAGATGACTTTGTCAAGTTCAATAAAAGTTTATCAGCACCCACTCATTTTTTTTTTTTTTTGCTTGTTCGTTTCATTAATCAGAAAGTCTGCGTCATAATGAGAAGTAAGTGTGGTATCATCTGCGTATTGTATGCAGTTTAATGTAGTAGAAAAATTAAAATCGGTGACGAGAATTAGAAATGGTCAAAGAATCGATCCTTGTGGAACTTCACTAGTTAGCATCGCCTTGTCGGATAAATTGTCTTTTAATCTGATGTGATGTACTGATGGCGATTTGACAGATATGATTTAAACCAATCAAGGATACTTCCTCTTATTCCATATGTGTGAGGTTTATTCAATAGGAAAATGTATCAAATGCTTTTAACAAATCCAGGAAGATTAAGGAAGTGTGTTTTTGCTGTTTAAGTCCTGATCACATTTTCTAATAGCGTGTTCATGGCATCTTCCGTTGTATGTCCACCTCTAAACCCAAATTGTGTTTTAGTTAAAATATCGTATTTGTTTAGGAATTTAGTAAGTTAAATACATTTTTACCGGGATCGTATTGATGTCAGAATCTTTAATTTTTTAGATTTTTTATTGCTCGAGAGATATCGTTTGGTTGGATTGGATCAAACAAAAATGAGTTTGGATTTGGTTGTGGCATGTATTGTCGGTAGTGAATGTCTAATTGGGATCGAGGCTGCAGTATTGAAGCCGACATTTGCAAAGAAGTTGTTCAATATATTTGCTGAGTTTGGCTTCACTGTAAGAATTTGTGTGAGGGAGGAGAAGAGTTTTGTTTTTACCTTCTTTGTGTTAATTAACTATTTCAGTGTGTTCCATAGCTTCTTTGTATTGAATTTTTGTTCATCAAGTTTTAAACAGTACTGATCTGCTTTTGCATTTTTAATGACTGCATTAAGTCTGTTACAGTAATTTTTGTATGTCTGTTCAGTAATAATATCAGATGTCCATAGTTTAAAGAGAGGATGCTTGCGTTTAATACTCACAATGAGTGCAGGTGTGATCCATTGTCATTGTATTTTGTTTTAGATATTGCTTTTGATTTAAGGGGAAAGTTTATGTTCAATATATCCATTAGTGTGTCTGAGAATGCTTGAAATTTTGTTCCAATGTCATGGTTACGTTCTGTTATTCTAGTCCAGTCAAAAGCTATTATTTCTCTCAGGAACTTTAATTTGTTATTATAGCTGTAAGATCTCTTGTCAACTTGTATGGTTTCCTTTGCAGAAAAATGGGTGAGTAGCATGGTGTACGTAGGGAAATGATCTGTGATATTTAATATAATTATACCCGAGATACATTCAAGCGGCGACCGCAACCAGATCTGATCTAGCAGAGTCAAATTTTTAATGTCATTGTGAAGTCTATTTGGCTTTATAACAGCTAATTTAAAACCACTTGCCGTCATGATGTTGTGAAGGAAGCTTGCGTTATTATTTGGATGTTCTTTTGCGAGATCAATATTTAAATCTCCAGCAATAACGCAATTCTTACAGATATAATTGGAGGTTAAGATTCTATGGATATTTGTAATAAAAGTTGGTACGTTACGTTGGTACGGTGTTTATGCTTGTCAGTTCTTCGATACTTTTACTCTTGTAGGTTGAATCAACAAATATACTTGCACCTCCTCCACTATTGTTAGCCCTACGTGCCCCGGAATGTTAAAAAAGAAGTTTCTTTTCTTTAATTAATCAGGTTTCAGTTAATATAGCGCATGTGAATTTATGATATGTTGTAATAATTTTAGGTTAGCTGTCAATTCGTCGAAGTTGCATGGGGCACTGCGAATGTTTAAGTTCAGGAAAGACAGGTTGCCATTGTTGTATTTCTTGTCTAAGAAGTTGTCTCCTGAGATATAGTTGAAGTTGACTACGTTTTCAGATTCAGTAATTTCATTTCCAGTATTGAGAGTGTTTAAAATGTTGATCATGATGTGAAAATTAGGGTAATACAGTAATAGAAATAATAAGAGTTAAGAGAAGAAATAAAAAATAGAAAGGGTTTGTTCTTAGGGAAACGTAGCTTAGCGAGGAATAAGAAGACGAAGAGATGGTGCATGTTTATTTACACACGTTTCGGAAATTTTCATTTTCCATCATCAGTGCTAAAATTATAAAAGCAGATAAAAAATGAATAAATATAATGAACGGAAACTATACAATATATTTAAATAAACGTGTGATAATGGTGATTATATTTAAGTAATTAAAATTAAAAATAAAATAATATAAAATATAGAAGAGTGATCAGTCGTCAAATATAGAGTAAAAAGCGAAAAAAATTGAAAGGAGTCTTACCAGGTTGCTATTGTCGGGGTAAGGGGACTACAGTAATTGAGCAGAGGGTTGGGAATGATTGGTTGTTGGAATGGGTCCATCTTAGAAAAGTTGGAGCCAGACGGAGCGATGGTGGATTTCTTCTCAGTGGTAGGATATGACAGTTTATTTGGCTATGTTCAAGTTAAAGGCAGAACTATAGGGTGTCCGAGAATTATCTGTACAATTTTTGGCTGTTATTAAAAGTCAACCATGAAGTGTAGAAATTCCAGTGTTGTCCCATTTTACAGAGAATCTCATTAAGGTTTTTCTGATACCAAGTTTTGACAAGTTTTGTAGAAATTCCAGTGTGTCCGATCATTATGTGTACAATTTCATCTTTTAATAAAATTCTTGATAACACGTAAAATTCTTAAACAAGATTATTTAGAATCTGTATTTTCAAAAGTTTCTTTTATTAAAGTAACGTTGTTACAAACATTCGATATGTGCACCATTAGTGATTCGCAAAACATCCAATCGATACTCCAAATGTTGCCATGTACGCTGCAGCATATCCACATCAATTCGCTCAATAGCAGCTGTGATTCTTGCTTTTAAATCATCAATGTCTGTCACCCGCGTACATTTCTAAAAAACTTGACAAAACGTGGTATCACAACAAACTTAATGAGATTCTCTGTAAAATGGGACAAGACTGGAATTTCTAAACTTCATGGTTGACTTTTAATAACAGCCAAAAATTGTACAGGTAATTCTCGGACACCCTGTATAGTCGTTGAGAGTTGATTAAGACTGAGGATGTATAGGGACTCCAGAACGCGGAGGTCGGTTAGATGGTTGGTTATGTTAATAATTTTGAAATTGAAGGGAAGTAGTGTGTGGTTGTGAAGGTGACAGTGATCTCTTATTGCTGTTTTAGAGGGTTTATTTAAGGGCCGCGATGTTCTGGTAGAGATATCACGATGCTCGTCCACTCTTGTTTGATATTGGCGAATGGTGCTGCCAATATAGTTCGCTTTTTAGCGAACACAGTTGGAAACGTAGATGGTGGACGAAGCAAGGGGCTGAGGTGTTTTTTCTTTGTGGTTGAGGTATGATTTGATGCCATTATTGTTGGTGAAAACGCATTGAAAGTTAATTTCGGGGTAAAGAGGGGTGAGTAGGAGGCGGTGTTCTGAAAGTATTTTGTGGCTGATATGGTCGTAATAGGGAAATGAAAAGTATTGTACGTCTTTTTCAACGGTGGGAACTTTAAGGGGGAGGTTGATAAATATTACTAGGAAAATGTCTGGTTAAAAATTGTAAAAGATATTTTGGGAAGGAGTTATTAATGCCGAAATTATGATTGAATTCTATCTCGTTGTGGAGGGATAAGGACGAAGAGCAAAGATGATAGGTGCGGTGGATTAAAATTTTGATGCTGTTTATTTTATATGGCGAAGGGGTGTGACTAGGTAATTAGTACCTAGGCCTGTGTATGTGGGCTTTCGATATATGGAGGTACTGAATTTGTTGTTTTGTTTTGTTATTATTATATCTAGGAAGGGTAGGGTGTTATTGGATTCGTCTTGTTTGGTGAACTTAATATTTTTGTGTTCGGAATTAAGGTAGTTAAGAAAAAGGGGGGGGGCGTGGTTCGCATTGTGAAAAAGGAGAGGGGTGTCGTCAACGTACCTTTCATATAGGTGTGGTTTATAGTGGGTGGGGCAATGGAGTAGCCAGTTATTTTCATGGTGACTGAGAAAAATGTTGGCTAAAGTGGGACTTAAGGGGGATCCCATAGCTAGTGAGTCGGTTTGTTGATAAAGTTGTTGATTAAAAAAGAAATAAGTGTCTGAAGCGGCAAGCGTTAGCAGTTTGGTGAATTCTTGTTTGGTTAAATTAAGGACTGTGTTCAGATTGTTGGCAAATATGTTGTTAATACAGATGTCGATGGCTTCTTTAATTAGAACTTTGGTGTAAATGGATACTATGTCGAAACTATATATATATATATATATATTATATATGCACATAAACATACATACATAATACAGTATATATAAAATAAGATAAAATAAAAATAAAAACGGTTGAAGTTAAAGCAAGAACGAAGAACCTGATATTAAATATGCATCCACGGTGATACTATAGAGTTGAAAGTTATAAAATTATAGAATTATTGAAACTTAAAGTTAAAAATTAAATTAAAAATTAAAATTTATATCATTATAAAATCTCAAAATTAGCGATTATAGAATTTGAGGGACGATGAGAATAGCAAAATTATAAGATAATTAGGATTATAAAATTTTAAGTTCAAAAGTTATAGTATTATAAAAACTAAAAATTTTAATTTAAATTAAAAATTAAAAATTATATTATTTTAAAATCTTAAATTTAGCAATTGCAGAATTTGAACGACTGTGAGGAATAGCAGAATTATAAGATCATAAAGATTATAAAATTATAAAATTTTAAGATAGGTTTATTTAAGTGGTGGGTCATGGTGAAGGCAATTCTATATGTAGGTGCTGCCGAAAAGTGTCGAAGTCATTCTGAGTACGAATCGATATTCTTTGTCCTTTCTGCGTCTTGCGGGTATATATTATGCCGTCCCATATATAGCAGGAATAAATTATTTTTCGTTTTTAAGTTTTAATAGTTTGTCAAAAAATTATTTTGTGTAGTCACAGAGTCACCCACTCTTTTCCTTTTATTTATCAATGATGTATTAAGTCGCACTTCCCGTCATATCCACTCCTATACCGATGATTCCATCTTCAATTCTCCACCCATTTCGCAAAGCATCCCTCTCAACAGTCACTGCATGCTTCGCGTAGGACGGCTATGGTACACCTAACTTCTCATCTTTCTGCCATCTCCGATTGCGGCAGACAAAACTTTGTGGCTTTCATTGCCTCGAAAACTCAGTTCCTCCGTCTGCCTTCTCGTCACAATCTTCCACACGACTATCTTCAACAATACACAATTCAATCCTTCTTCTTCTCTTAACATTCTTGGCGTTTGTTTTTCTCGTGATATTTCCTGGAAAGATCACATATACTCTCTTTCGAAAACAGCTTCAAAGAGGTTAGGTGTGCCGTACTGCCTCCGCAGTTTTTTCACCCCCGCTCAGTTGCTGTATACAGTAAGATATATAGGGGTCTTGTCTGCCCCTGGATGGAGTACGTTTCTCATGTGCGTGGTGGTTCAACCCACACAGCCATACTTGACCGCGTGGAATTAAAGGCTTTTCGTCTCATCAATTCTCCACCACTTACAGACTGTCTTCAATCCCTCTTTCTTCGCCGTGATGTTGCCTCACTCTCTCTTTGCTATCGCTGTGAAAACGGACACTGCTCTTCTGAACTCTATAACTGCATGGTTCCTCCTTTAAGGAGAGCTCGCAACACTTGACTTTCGAGTTATTCTCATTTCTTTTCTGTCCAACTCTGAAACGCAAGGGTTAATCAGTATTTTCAATCTTTCAGCTACTCAACCGGTGAACTCTGGAACAATCTTTCTCAATCCATCTTTCCCTCTGTCTTTCACTCGAATCTTTCAAACGCAGAGTATCTAGGCATCTCGAAAACCCAGGACCTTGATTTTGGCTGTCTTCGTTTTTGCGGGCATTCGCCCTCGGCCCCTCCTTCCTGTATTAAAAAAATTACAGACATTTAAAACTTTCAACCTTTCAAATGTTGCGTGCGATGATTTCTCATTTGACGGAGGTCAAGCTTTTGCCCCTTCTCTTGACTGGCCTGGTGAAGTAAAGAGTTGGTTTCTTGCGCTCTCTACATCACATAGCCAGGTACGCCCAGCTCATCTGGAATTGTTCTGAGCAAGGCGTCTAGGCTTCTTTTGAAGATATCCACTGCGAACTACTCGTGTTCCCTAGTGTCTTGGGCAGCTGGTTCAGTTGTCTTTGTCCTCTCACAGCAAAACTATTTTCTTTCAGGTTTGAGGATGTTCCCTGTCTAGCCTTTAATTTGGGAACACGACACAGTCTTCCTTTTCTACTTTCCACCGTTGTTTGGGGAGTTACAAGGTTCAGAGTAAGATTAGGGACTAGTTTCTTCACTATTTTCCAAGTGTAAAGAATGGTGTACCTGTCTCTTCTTCTTTCCAGTGAATATAAGTTTAATTCACATAACCTTTCCCAGTAATTTAGTTCTTTGCGTCCATTGATTTTGGCTATGAAGCTTCTCTGAACCCCTTCTAGTTGATTAATGTCTTTCTTTTTTTTATGGGAATGTTAAAACCGAGCAGTATTTCAACTTGGGTATGATCAGTGTTTTCAATAGAGGAATGATTATATTCCTATCCCTTCTTTTAAAGGTTCTCAGTATCTGTCCAGTTATTGTTGTTGCTCTGTTTACTGCTATCTTATTCTGTGTTTGAAATTTCGCGTCATCAGTCATTACAACACCTAAATCTTTTGGTTTAGAATTCCTCTCAATTTCCTGTCCATTTGGGGTATAGCATTCCATTGATTTTAGGTCCTCCCTTCTTTCGTACCTTGTTTATATACCCAAACGCCCCTCCCATCCCAGTGAGGTCGCGTCAGGAACAGGCAGGAAGCGCATCAATCGCTCACATTCACTTCATCAGCTGTCATGACAATAATGCACCTGCCTCAGGGCAACATTATCCACAGCCAAGCCCCGCAGAATACTCACCGTTTATCCAGACCGCTTCATACACCCTGAGGCGGCACATTCCCGGCCCGTCGCCCCCTATATACCACATCGCTCCACTTTTATCTATCCAGCGCGCGTCTTTCACCCTCACGGACGTCCATGCCCCGCTGACCCAAAGATTCCTTCACCCCATCCTTCCATCCCTTCCTTGGTCTGCCTTTACCCCTTTTTCCCTCCGTCTCCGACAAGTAAATCCTCTTTACCATCCTCTCCTCACTCCTTCTCTCCAGATGCCCAAACCATTTTAAACCCTCTCATCTTCTCTCTTCACAAGACTCCTTCGACTTCCACACCTCTCACGGATAACAGTGTTTCTCACATGACGAATCCGCCTCACCCTACAGATCGTCCTCAAGCATTTCATTTCCAGTACATCCACCCTTTTCCTTTCCTTCGCATTCGCCACCCGAGCTTCACATCCATACAACACTGTTGGCACTACTATACCTTCATACATACCCATCTTCGCACCCATAGACACTGATCTTTCCTTCCAAACACTTCTTAGGACACCCAGTACTCTTATTCACATTTACTCTTACCTCTCTTCTTTCGCACACTTTCATGAACTCAGATACCAGTCTCTCTAGCTTTTCTCTCGAGTCAGCCACCAGAGCTGTATCATCCATATACAACAACTGCTTCACTTCCCAAGAACCTCCCCCAGCAACAAGCTTCATCCCGACTTCCCTCCCCATGACCCTTACATTCACTTCTTTCACCACCCCGTTTATAAACACATTAAACAACCGCAGAGACATCACGTAACCCTGCCGTAGACCCATTTTCATCGGAAACCACTCACCCTCCTCTCTTTCCATACGCACACATGCTCTACTCTCTCGGTAAAAACTTTTCACCGCATTCAACAACGATCCATGCACCCCATACAGCTGCAACACTTGCCACAACGCTTTTCTGTCAATCCTCGCATACGCTTTCTCAAGATCCATGAATACCACATACAAATCCCTTTCTTTCTCCAAGTATTTCTCACATAACATCTTCAACCCAATCACCTGGTCCTACACACCCTCTACCTCTTCTAAAAAAACCTTGCTCCTCCCCAATCTGTTACTCCGTGCATGCCACCACCCTTTCAATCACCACTCTCCCACAGACTAATTCCTCTATAATTCGAGCATACATTTTTGTTCCCCCTGACTTTATACAGCGGGGGCGATACATGCACTCCGCCAGTCCTGAGGCGGCTCGCCTCTGTCCATATACATATTAAACAGACGCACTAACCAATCAACACTACATTCACCGTCTTTTTTCAGGAGCTCTACCTACCGCTTTCCCACATTTCATCCTGCCGAGTGCCTCCACCTACGGACCAACCCATTCGCCACAACTCTCATACTCTGAACCCCTCTCTGCCCAAACACACCACATCTGCTTCCCTATCTTCTGACATGTTCAATAGTCCCTAAAAGTACTCACTCCACCTTGTCTTCATATTTTCTCTATCTCATCACTTCCACATCGACTCTTTTCACAATCATGCTCATCTACCCTCTCACATTCTTCACACTATTCACTTCTCTCCTAAACATCTTCTTGTTCTCCCTGAAATTTTCTGACACTCTCATACCCCATATCTTATTTGCTCTCTCTTTCACCTCTCGCACTTTTCTCTTTACTTCTTGCTTCTTCCTCTTATACTCTTCCCAATCACCCACAAGTACCGAGCATATACGTGCCTCTTTTGCTTCAAAATTTCAGCCTCCACATTCCACTATTCACTACCCCCGTCGTTTATGTCGAACTCCAATCTTCCGTACACCACACACTTCAGTCGTACTCTTTAGCACCGCTTCACTAAATATCTGCCACTCCTCTTCCACACCTCTGGTTTCACCGTCTCCCACCCTGCACCATTCTTCATTCACTCTCTCCTGATATATCCGTTCACAATCCCTTTTCTTCAGTTCACTCACTTTCACTACCTCTCTGACAGGCACACTACCCCTCTTACTCCACGCCCATCACAAACCTTCACTTTCACCTGCACCAAGAAGGGGTTATACATTCCATTCCATTCTCAACGCATTCACTTCTAATAACCTCCCCTTAGCAGATTTCGTCATCAACACATAATCCATTAGTTCCCTATCACCTGGGACACCACTCACCCACGTGTACTTATATACATCTTCTTTACGAAACCATGTATTCCCAATCGTCAATTCTCTTTCAGCACAAAACTCAACTAACCTTTCCCCACTTCCATTCACAACAGGCACCCTATGCCCCCAACTATACCCTCAATTGGCACATCCCCCTACTCCCCCATTCAAGTCCCCTGCACGACAAATCGGTTCCTCGCATCAAAACTACTCAAACACTCACCCAGTTCGTCCCAGAACGCATTCCGTATCTATTCACTCTTCTCACTCCCAGATCCATACGCACGAACAATCACCCATCTTTCTTGGCCCACTTTCATTCTAACCCACATCAGTCATGAACTCACTTCCTTACACTCTTTCACACATTCCCAGAGCCCATCACTTATCAAACGCGCAACTCACTCTCTTGCCCTTACCCTCTCCCCAACCCCGGACTTTACACCCAGAACATTCCCAAACCACTCTACATCCTTACCCTTCGGCTTTGTTTTACTCAAGGCCAGGACCTCCAAGCCAACCTCACGAAACAGAGCACCAATCTCTCCCTTCTTATCATCCTGACCACATCCACCCACATTCAGACACCTAAGCCTGAGCCTTCGCTAGAAAGCCCCCGCTATCCCCCTTCTCTGACCGTCCCTGTTTGTGGAAAGTTACACACAGGTGGGAGGAGTTTCCCTCCTCCCGCACCTTTCCCTTATTTTTAGTCGTCTTTTACGACACGCTAGGACCACGTGGGAAGAATTCTTTAAAACTCCTATCCTCAGGGATTTCGTACCTCAATAGTTGAAAATTTTCAGTGATAAATTTCATATTATTATCTTCAGACAAAATATAGATTCTGTTCATGTCTGTTTGTAGGGATCCTATACCTTTTGGGTTTCTTATTTTTCTACTAATTTTTGTCATCGGCAAAGGATGTTATTGTGCTGTCACTGTAACTTCCTCAGCTGTATCAGTTAGCATGATTATGAAGAGTAATGAAGCTAATGCTGTTCCTTGTGGTACCGAGCTAAGGACCTCTGACTCTGATGAAGATATTGCTTGAACTGTAACGACTTGCTGCCTCTCACTATGGAAATTATATACCCATTTTCCTGTTATTCTTATATATTTCAGTTTATGTGCTGTAATTTCATGGTCACACTTGTCGAACGCCTTGGCAAAGTCTGTGCATATTACATCATAGTTTTCATTACTTTCAAGTGCATCAGTAAAGTTGTTATAGTGTTACATTAGTTGTGATAGGCATGTCTTCCTGACCGGAATCCATGTTGGTTATAATTTAATTTTTTTCCCGAGTTTCCAAAAAGTCATACATTTTTCTTTAATTATTCCTTCAAATATTTTGGTGAGATGAGATGGAAGCGACACTGGCCTATAGTTTTTGGCTTCGGATCGATCTCCTCCTTTATATATTGGAACAATGTTCGCTCTTTTCAGGATGATTGGTATTTCTTCCGTGCCTAGTGATCGTCTCCATATCTAATATACAGTAGGTAGGGGCTTAGCGATTTAATTCTTGCAGGTTTTTATCAGTGTGGCATTCCATTTGTCTGGGTCTGCCGTCGAGTGTGGATCCAAAATTGACTGCGTGAACGTAAACAAAAAGTGGTCATTAATGGCAAAGCGTCAACTGGAAAAATGTAACTAGCGGTGCTTCAGGGATCAGTTCTGGAACCACTTATTTTTATTATTTATATCAATGATATCGACATAGGAATTAAGAATATAATTTCAAAATGTGAGGATGATGCCAAACTAGCGAGACGAAAAAGATCAGCGGAAGAACGTTTGCAGATTCCAGAAGATATTAATAAATTACTAGAATGGTTAGAAATTTGGCAAATGAACTATAATATAAATAAGTGTAAAACGTTGCATATCGGTAGAAACAATGCTAAAGTATTTTATGTGAGACAAGATAATAACGAGTGTTACGAAAGAGAAAGATTTTATGACACTATTAAGCCGAGTAAGCAATGTATCGAAGTGGTTATAAAAACAAATAGAATCTTAGAAATCTCAGATCATTTGAATTTAAGTCGGAGAAAACGATGCTAACATTATATAATTCCTTAGTACAACCCCACCTGCAATACTGCGTCCAGTTCTGAATCTCATATTTACGATAGGACATGGAGAGAATGGGGAGAGTGCAGTGATGGGCTACTAAGATGAGTCCTACACTTAGAAACAAATCATACGCTGCCCGTTTACAAGCGTTAAATTTATTCTCACCTTTATAAAGGCGTATTCGAGGAGATTTAATCGAGGTACTTAAAATTATTAAAAAGTTTTTGATAATGTCGACGCCGAAAAATATTTCACCTTCAGAAATGCAGATATAACTCAAAGTAATGGTCTCAAATTAGTGGGTAAACGTTTTAATTCTAATGAAGCTAAACATTTCTTCAAGTTAATTTAGTTAATTTCTATAGTTAATTTGGGGAATGGATTGCCAGCCAATGTAGTTCAAAGTAATTCGATCGAATCCTTTAAAAAGATACTTCATGCTCATCTTGCTTTAAAACCCAGTTAGAAGTATTTGTTACCGCATATAAGTATTGAACATTTTTCATTCGTATTCACTCTTCTGTACTTCAAGATGTTCATTTTATCTTTAATTTTTTCCTTCCTTTCAACCTCTTTTCTTTGCTTTGCTTTAAAACTTTCACTTGCCTCTAAATTTTCTTTCATATTTTAACCTTCCTTCTAAAACAGACTCATAGGAACCAGCTGGTCTGTTGCTGTTTCGTGTCCTTTGTAGTTCTTTTCTTTGTTTTCCTTTCAATATTACTTCATTTTAACACAGTGACCAACGGAAATTATTATCATTGCTTTGTTTAAATACCGACTCCTTTCGACTTCTTTCATAACTGACACATAATCGTTGTTAGTTATTGAAAAATTGCTTTCCTCAGCAAACATCCCAATTTCCCTTACTGTTCTAATACTCTTATCCCTCTATGGACAGAATTTTCTGTAGGGTTAAGTTATAAATGCGTGCATATGAAAGGTTAGAAATTTGTAACAGTTGTCCATTTAGAATTAAATAAATACAGTGGGCTACATCGTGGCCAAAGTCGTAACACCGCTTCCTGTTGATCAGAGAAGTTAAGCGACAGTGGGTCTGGTTAGTGGTCGGGTGGGAGATCGTTCTCTGCTTTCAGATTATGTAGTGACCCGTGGTTTGGACCCCACGTAAAGCTGTAAGTTCCCTCCATCATATGAATTTAGATGTTGCGAAGGAGGTTAAACAATTTAACCCTTTAACGACGGATGGTACCTTAAGGTCCACCAGAAATAATATAAATTGTACTACAATGCCTCGTTTCTATAAATGTTTCCACGTGTTTATATATAGATGTCATTTAGTTGTCGGGAAAGGAACCCAAAATGTGTATCATTTCAGTGACTAGTTACTAAAATATTTAGTTTTCATTAACAATAAAACCTATACGTTCTGGTAACAACAGTGGCCGCATATGCTGCGGACTCGTCCGTAAAGGGTTAAATACAGTGGTTTCCTGAAATATTATTTTACTAAATCTGTTTCTATTTGTAATTCCAATATTCTAAAACAGGTATACTTTTCTGTTCCAGATATACTTGGCGAATAATATAACCTTTGACCAGAATGGCAGACCAGATGTAAAAACGCTTCCAGTGTTTGCTGCTCAGGTTGGCACCTCTGCCTCCTTAACAATGAAGCTTACGCACCAGGGAGGACTGTGCGGTCGTTATATCATTGTTCTTAGAGAAGTTGCAAAAGAACATCTAATATTCTTTGAACTTCAAGGAACTGGATTTGCTTTCAAATAAAGTACTGTAGATATATTAGTATTCAGACCAGCTACTTTATTAAATATAGTATACAAATCTGCATTTCAAATGTAACTGAGTTTAGGATGTTTTTTGTTTATCTAGATTTTTAAAGCAATTAAGTTATGAAACTTGTGTGATTAAGACACTTGATAGTATTATTCGTCTTTTCGGTTTGGCGGACTGCTACAGATTTTTACGAAACTTAGCAAATCCATTATTCACATATTTTATCCTGAGGAAATGTCTAATTCCAAACGTAACTTAACTAATAACCAAACCAAACCTAACCTAACCTACCTAACCTAACTTACATTGGATCTTTTCGGTATGACGGCCTGTAATATTTTTTAATATTACTTGTTTTTTATTGTCCAGTTTCAATGGAGGATTTAAAAAATAACATTCATGTTTTAGAGAAACAAATGGTGAGGCAGTTATATGCAATTTAACAAATTTAAAATATATATTTTTAAACCGTACTGGGATCTTTTTGGTTTGACGGCCGGCGGAAAGAAACGAGTCATGTCTACGGGACCGTCAAATTCTAGACTCTACCAACTGGTTAGGTTAACTGAATGCCCAGTTAGGTTAACAGAATGCCCGGTTAGGTGAACTGTACGCCCTTGACGATTGGTTAGGTTAAGTCATGATATTTTCGTTAGTTTACTGTCAAA
Organism: Bathynomus jamesi; assembly: GCA_023014485.1. Classification (NCBI taxonomy): domain Eukaryota; kingdom Metazoa; phylum Arthropoda; class Malacostraca; order Isopoda; family Cirolanidae; genus Bathynomus; species Bathynomus jamesi. The sequence continues at coordinate 11,977 of JAJOZX010014539.1, read as the reverse complement.
ACAAACGAAAATATCATGACTTAACCTAACCAATCGTCATGAGCGTACAGTTGACCTAAAACTTTCAGGGATTTCGGAATCTTAAAGGGTGTATAATATTCTCTAAACTAAAATGTATAACTGCCTCACTATTTGTTTATCTAAAACATGAATGTCATTTTTGAAATCCTCGATTAAAACTGGACAATAAAAACAAGTGGTGCTACTGTAGTATGCGGTCTACCTACGATTCGGCGGTCTACCTTTTAATTATAGCTTCTTATCTTGTTTACTAATTGTTTGTTTACATCCCATTGTCAATCGCCCTTGACGATTGGTTAGGTTTAGTCATGATATTTTCGTTAGTTTTAACGAAAATATCATGATTAAACCTAACCAATCGTAGGTAGACCGCATACTACAGTAGCACCAAACAAGTAATGTTAAAAAATATTACAGGCCGTCAAACCGAAAAGATCCCTTACATTTCCTTACGATAAGGATAAAATTTGCAAATAATTGATTTGTTTTAGTTTCGTAAAAATCTGTAGCAGTCCGCCAAACCGAAAGGACCTCTTTATTATGCTTAAGTTACATTGTTAGGAGCTATTGAAGAATAGGGACCCCAGCCTTCTTTAGTTAGGCTTATAAGGCTAACTAACGAAAATATCACGACCTAACCTAACCAATCGTTAGGTTAACTGTACGCCCTTGACGACTGGTTAGGTTAGGTCATGCTATTTTCGTTAGTTAGCCTTATAAAGCTAACTAAAGATGGCTGGGGTCCCTATTCTTCCATAGCTCCCATTGTTATAATCCAATAAGTAAAATTTAGAAACTGCTATTTTCCTTATGATATATTCTCACATATAAATGGACATTAAGCCTAATTTATCTCGTATTATAGGTACAGTGATAACAACTTATCACATCTCTTGACAAGAAATGAGGTCATAACCTAACACTAAATTATTATTACTGCACAGAAAAAGAAATTATTTAAGCGCTCATCATAATTATAGTTTTAAAAATTTTTGCTCTTAAACTCGGTCCCGGAAAACTCGGTCCCGGAAAACTCGGTCCCAAGAAAATTGGGTACCATGAATGAAAACGATTAAATTAAACTTTATTCCAAAAGTAAAATGAGTATTCTCACATAACATAATATACAACCAACTAATTTTTATATACATGTTTAGTTTACAATGAAATAGATTTAAAGGGATAAAGTTTTTTTAAAAAAAAAACATTAAAGCGACATTAAGACAATGTTTAGTTTACAATGAAATAGATTTAAAGGGATAAAGTTTTTTTTTTTAAAAAGATATAAAAGCGACATTAAGACAATGTTTAGTTTACAATGAAATAGATTTAAAGGGATAAAGTTTTTTTTTTTAAAAAAACATTAAAGCGACATTAAGACAATGTTTAGTTTACAATGAAATAGATTTAAAGGGATAAAGTTTTTTTTTAAAAAAGATATAAAAGCGACATTAAGACAATGTTTAGTTTACAATGAAATAGATTTAAAGGGATAAAGTTTTTTTTTTAAAAAGACATTCAAGCGACATTAAGACAATGTTTAGTTTATAATGAAATAGATTTAAAGGGATAAAGTTTTATTCCAAAAAAAAGATTAAAGCGACATTAAAAGAATGGATGGATACATAAAAATCCATTAAAAAAAGGATTTTAAAATTTCACTTATCTGTTACTAAAAAGTACTAAGATTATAGGCAATGTTTCTTAAAAAAGATATTTTGTCATTAGCATTGTAGTTTTCAACAACATTTTTAATGCGGCGGTTATTAGTTACATATTTTCTTTTTTTATGAGGCCTATCTCCTCGACTAATGTGTAGTATTTTCGTTTGAACCAGCGATTCTTCTTTTTGCAAAGCATCTATTAGTGTCCAGATATTTGGGTTGTTACTTTGAATCACAGCTCGAAGACCACTATGGAATCCTTCAAGTGCATTATTCGTCCGAGGTAAGTCCGTATTCACTCTATTATGTATATTCGACAAAGAAAGTTCAAAAATTGGCTTTTCTCTGCGGTTGCGTCTACCTCTACGAGTGCCTATATACGTTGCCTCAAAATAGTTAATGAAGGTTATTGGTATTTCCTCATCTTCACACAAGTCTTCAAAAGCCTCCACATCATCATCTTTTGGCAAAAACGATAGTGCACAAAACATCCTAATCTTTAAAGAAAAGTTCTTGTCTGTATTGTATTTAACTTTCAGTCCTAATTCACAAATTTTTCGGTAAATACTTTGACAAAAGTGAAATAAACAACCAACTATATTGCAACCAGTAAAAACACGGCGGCAACTGTTATGAATAGCCTTTTCAAAATCCAACATTATTTCAGTTGGTTTAAAACTTGTTCTTAGCTCTAATAATGATGCCAAAAGTTTTGAATAAGTTACTTCAGTTTTGTTTGGCAACACGACAAAAACACGGGGAAATGAACCTTCATTCATTTGTACATGAATACAGAACAACTGATACAGCCACGCGGAGAAACTTTAAACGTGCCATCCATGCCAATGTAAGGTGAATTAACGAGTTCATCAAGTCCTTTACTCGTTGCGAAAATTAGAATTCTGTTGGGATCTTCAGAGCCACTATCGAATTGTAGAAAGAGGTCACCATTTGGTAAATAAGAAAAATTATCGGGAATACAAAATCCTGTACGATTTTCAGGTAGTGGAGGAATTCCGGATGCTTTATGCCTCCAGTTGGTAATAGATCTTGCTAATGTTGGCAGTGTTGGTAAATTAGCACGTGTATCACCATCTAATTCATGAACAGCATCACATAAAAGAAGTCGCGTTGTAGATGATACTGATGTCGCTACCTTTGATTTAATTTCGGAAACTGCAGTTCTTTCTTGAATTGCAGAAGCATGTGCAGGATGGTTGTGTTTCCTGACAGTAGCAATAACATTTGGTATATCAGTATTTGAATCAGTATGGACACGAGCACTACACATTCCACGTTTTTCACAGCGCCAAAATAACTTTTGACCGGCAGCACTACTTTTATGAAAGTCATACACATAATTGCAATTGTCAATTAACTTCTTCTTCCCTCTCTGCGACTCAATGAACGCCACCGCCATTATGGGTTATTCACTGTTAACTATTAAAGCTTTAGCATGTTGGTTGTAAACTAAACACGTATAAAAAATTAGTTGGTTGCAAACTAAACATGTATATAAAAATTGGTAAATGTGTAAAACAGTGTCTTTTTGGAAAAACAGTGTCTTTTTGAATTTTTTAAAGCCCCCTTTAAAATATGGCTAGATTTTCCAACAAAAACTTTTTAACGGATAATGAGATATTAACTAAAGAAGAGATAAAGGAACCATCTATAATGTACAAGTGGAGAATAGAAATGCAAGAACTGTAACTGAAGTAATATTGTATAATGTAAAACCCGGCACCAAAATTGTGACAGATGAATTTGAAAAAAGAAAAAGATTCAACAAAATTATCGCTTTATTAAAATATGATGCTTAAATTTTTCTTCTTTTTTTCATTTTTACTTGTTTTATCTTTTCTTATTTTTTATCTTCTTTTCTTATTTTTTATTGTTCTTGTTTTCAATTTAATTTTTTTTTCTTTTTTTTTTTTCTTTATTATTATTATTTATTTTACCTTTTTTTTGTTTTTTTTTGTTTTTTATTTTTTCTCTACTTTTTGGAAAAATTTCAAAAAGACTGTTTTTTCCAAAAAGACTGTTTTAACCAGCTACCTAAAAATTAGTTGGTTGTATATTATGTTATGTGAGAATACTCATTTTACTTTTGGAATAAAGTTTAATTTAATTGTTTTCATTCATGGTACCCAATTTTCTTGGGACCCAATTTTCTTGGGACCGAGTTTTCCGGGACCGAGTTTTCTTGGGACCGAGTTTTCCGGGACCGAGTTTTCTTGGGACCGAGTGCGCATCATGTTCAAAGCATTTTTGAGGAATGAGGAAAGTGTTTTATAACATTCTGAAGTTATAATTAAATTTACTGAAAATTCCAAAGAAACTGTAACTGAGCTCTACTTTTAGACAATATGTAATAGTTGATAATAGAAATTTTTATTTATGTAAAAAAATTTCCAGGCATGGGTAAAAATTAAACCAAAATTTCATGTCGTTCCCTGTCTGTTTGCTTATCACAGTCTGGTTTCCATGTTAGTTTGTATGATAAACACTTCATAACACCACGCTCAGAAATGCATGTTTTTTGCTTGGCTTACCTACAATTGGATACAAACGAGACAGCGTCCCTTCAACTGCTCCATTTTAGTTTCAATCGAAGAAGATTACGAATAAATTGCTGAACGATTGAATTAAAGTATTTTGTATATTTATTTGAGTTACTTTTGGGGCCCCGGTTGATAAGTAGTTTTGGTGTCGTGCTCTGGGTGGTGAGTCTCTGAGTTCGCCCTCTCCGGATGGCATCGGGTCGGGCTGTGTTGGACAATCACTCTGTTTCTGCTCAGTCTCAGCTGACCCTTGGACCACATTCACCCCTGCCAAGTTGTAAAATAAGCTTCCTGGATGTTACTTTTATGTTTATGTTACTTTTGAATAATGTTAGAGTACTTGTACCTTATTTTTAATGAAGTATTCTTCATAGTTTGTTTTTAATCCCTCGTAAACTACCTATTACCAAAGTGGGACGTTTTCCAGTTTATGTACCGTTTTCTACAGTACATTACATACAGCATAGTAAACATCCTGTGCCCAAGTGACGAAAGTTATAATGTGGGTTAGGTTAGGTTAGGTTAGGTTAGGTTATCAAGAACTCATTTTTGATCACTCATTTTTGATCTGAAAAGAAGCAAAAATAAATTATATGAAAAACGGTACACAAACTGGAAAAGGTCCGCAAAGTGTAATAAGATATATTGTATAACAGCTGACTATTTTAAGAAGACATTAAGAATCTCTTCCGTTTGTGGGTTAGCAGCGAATTTTAATGAAAATCAGTATACTAATGTAGTTTTCGTCACTGATTTCAAAAATAACTTTCCTTTTTTGGAGAAATGAAAAACAAACATGTTAGAGCACTTTAAATAATTAATGTGTTTTTAACGAAAATATAATAACTTAACCTAACCAATCGTCAAGGGCGTACAGTTGACCTAACCGGACATTCAATTGACCTAACCTGGCATTCAATTGACCTAACCGGGCATTCAATTGACCTAACTGTGCATTAATTCTTGAATTTTTTCTGCTTCTTTTATAGATCTGCCGGGATCCTTCAAAAAACGTATTCTTCGTTAGGGATAATTTAAAGTTGCATTTTTTTACCGTTTGACCGACGTTTTTGGCAGCGAAAGAACTGGGTATTTTTATCAAAGGAACACACTTTCCTACACTCAGAGCACTTTTTCATAAACAGTAGCAGTCTGTGACTCTGGCTAAATTTAACACAATCCTCTGTAACTAGTTTAAGCTAGTTAAAACGGATCTTATTAAAAATTTGGACTGTGTCAAATTTTTTTTAAATTTTGTCATCAGTACAATTTTTTATGCTGATTCTAAGTATGCAACTCATTTTTTGCAGAAATAAATATTTAACAGTAATTTTTGTTGTTATTAATGTTTATTTGTCGCCTGCTTACACCTAGTTTAGCGTGAATATTATTGTTGTAGTGTGAACATATGATAATGCAGTGCTGTAATCTATCTACTTGCGAGTTGCCTCCGGTCAACTGAATGCCCGGTTAAGTCAACTGAATACCTGGTTAGGTCAACTGTACGCCCTTGACGATTGGTTAGGTTAAGTCGTGATATTTTCGTTAAAACTAACGAAAATATTATGACTCAACCTAACCATTCGTCAAGGGCGTACAGTTGACCTAACCGGGCATTCAGTTGACCTAACCGGGCATTCAGTTGACCTAACCGGGGAACATTAATAACAACAAAAATTACTGTTTATGCGAGTTCGTATGCAGAAGCTGGCACTATTCCTGCAAACAAACGCCAATAAAATGTTAAATATTTATTTCCGCAAAAAATGAGTTGCATATTTAGAATCAGCATAAAAAACTGTACTTGTGACAAAATTTAAAAAAAATTTGACACAGTCCAAATTTTTAATAAGATCCGTTAAAACACATATTAATTATTTAAAGTGTTCTAACATGTTTGTTTTTCATTTCTCCTAAAAAAGAAAGTTATTTTTGAAATCAGTGACCAAAACTACATTTGCATACTGATTTTCATTAAAATTCGCTCCTGGCCTCCAAACAGAAAAGACCCGACATTAAATGTACCGTTTGTTAATTATGATTTAATAAAACAAAGAGAGAACGGAATTTTTATTTTATTTATTTGCTACTTCCAGTTACAAATAACTAGTTTGAAATAGCTAAACTTTCATTAAAAGTAAACAATGAGGCTAGCTCAACATTCCTGACATGTTACTGAATCAATAGGGAAGAGCCTAATTGTAGTCAGTTATTTATTTTTAATTTCATTAAAGCAATTCTGATGATCACATGGTAATGACACGCAGATAGCTAAACGTCTATGGTACTCCGAAGGAATTTTGATGGTTCAATAATAACAGACTTTATGTTGATAGTCTTGCGTAGATACTTCAAACTTTATGACTCGATGAACCAACAGATTCTAAGTTTTACGTTACCTGTATATGGATGGATTAACATTAGAGAATGAAGCTATAGAAAATCAATGACCTTTTATCGATGGAAAATATATGATAAATTTTCTCTAGAAAACTTTTGCGTGAAAAACGAATGTAACGTTGAGATTGTCTAACCAGTTAAGTGCGCGAGCGCCCAGTTACGAGTCGCCAAAAACACGGGCTACGCAAAGAGATATCTCAGTTTAAAGTTTAAACCTGTGTATATACGGGGTTGCGCAGAAATAGTCAGAAGCGAGAGCTCTTGATATAACGGGTTATGCAGCAAACGGGTTAACTGTCTTCGCAACATATGAGGTCATAAGATTTGAAAAACCTACAGCTTTACGAGGGATCCGAATCACAGGTCGCTATGTACACAGACACAGTGTTGCCTGACTTCACCAAAATTAGTATACACATTAAGGGAGAACTAAAGGAAATTTTAGTAACACAGTAACACACCCGCCAGTCTCATTCCCCCTATGAGAGGTACTTGGAGGGAGCCCTCTAAACGGCTAGGCACGCCTAAACAGCTTGGGTAATCTGCACTAATTTAGTGTACACATTAAGAGTCAAGAAGCAGGGAAGAATTTAGTAACACTCGCCGATCCTAGTCTTCCCCTACTGTAGGTTTGGACACCAAACAGCAGCAGATAGGTGGGTCCCTACGAGGCTATCTGTTTCAGAAGGAAGGAAAGCAAAGAAGGGAGATTGAAATAAAGGAGAGAAATTCAAAGATAAAATGAAAATTATAAAGAAAAGATGAGAAAATTTGACTGAAAATTCTACTCTTTTATGCGCTAACAACTGCTTCAAACTGGAGATTTAAAGCAAGATAGATAGATAGTGCTGGAACTCTCATTTCTCCTGTCACTGTTCTCCTTAGCTGATCTTTCTCCGTGTCTCATCTAACCTGTGAGCAGTCCAGTATGCTGTCAAACACACATTTCTCTCCCTATTCTCAACGTTCACTAGGTATACATGCATCTTACGACAGAATCTTTTCAAAATTTCAAAAGAATGGCATGAATTTTAAGAGCCTCGGAGTCCCCTGTGGAGGGGACCATAAATGTCCCCACTTCTGCCAATACCGGGAAAGCAGACCCGGGCAGCGGTGCTGGATCTGCTACCGCTCATTCGAGATGTTCACAAACTTCTGCAACATTCGCGGTCATTTCTCAAATTTTCAATCTGTTGAACACCACCTCTCCTCCTTTAAACCTCACCTTGTCTACCTCACTGAAACTCAGGTGTCTAGGACGACTGACTGCAGCCTCTGTACCCTCTTACTTTCTCTATACTCAGTTTCACTACAAAGGTGGACCTAACTTGTTCTCGTATTCCCGAATTCGAATCTTCCGAATTCTATACCCTCTGGCTACGGCTTACATGCCAATCTCAAACTAAATACATCTGCGCTGTTTACGTTTCTCCGAATTCTACTGACTATCCAAAATTCTTTCACTACCTCACTTCCAAAGTGGAATACATTCTATCCCGCTCTCCCTTTACTGAAATTTCTATTTTAGGAAATTTCAATGTTCACTACCGCCTTTGGCTTACTTCCCATTTCACTAACATTCCTGGTGAACTGAATGACCAGAGCAGATTTTACATCACCAAGAGGAGGCGCTTTTGGCACTTTTCGCCGCCAATTATATATACGAGCATAGGATACAAGTTTACCAGCGGTGTCTCTCTTTAAAGCAAAATAGGTATTATATACTACCTATATATATATATATATATATATATATATATATATATATATATATATGGGATGAATTTTACAATTAAACACGTGAAATGAATGAATGCTGCAAACCCACAAGGAAAAAGGAAAACGATTCCAAGGCCTTTCGTGTATTCAGAGCTACACCTCGTCAGGGAATGAAGAGAGAAGGCAAGATGCCCATAAATATATACAACGTAGCGGAAACCAAAGCAAATAGCACATATTTAACAAGAGTTAATGAGAGGCAGAAGGAATTTTAACAAGATATTGTCAATTTTATACATTCCCGCACTTTTATTGAAATTTTTTTAAAATGAATAAATGCACATTCTAAAATATTTCTTTCTATTATATCTCTGTTTTCAACAAGCATTTTAGAACTATCCCACTTGATGCCATGATTATATCTATACATATGGTTAAACAAAGCATTGGAATTATTAGCTGTTCTACACGCATATTTATGCTGTTTTACCCGAATATCTAACGTGTTATCCGTTTGGTCTATAAAGGGTGTCCCAGGAGGAAATGTCAAGAATGCACCATTTGACTCTTTGGGTAATTTGACTCTTTGGGTATTTCTAAGTGGAAAGTATTATACCAACATGTGGCTGATTCCCAACCGTTACCGAGATACAGGCCTCTACATTTGGGTAACTAAAACATAATAAAAAGCCGATCTTAGATGATATTCAATGACATTTAATGATACATTGGCAACTGTGCAGATCCTCACATTATTTATTTACATTATTTATTTAGGTACTTCTTAACACCTGCTCACTGAGTCACGTTTCTTTTCAGGGTGTGTTGTGTACTCTGCAAACGTGGAGGTGCAGTGCTCAAGCAACATTTCAAGCCATGCCGGCTGGATGCGTTCATAAACCTCAGAAATGAACTTCCGCGTTTTCCTTGGCAAGACTCGATGGATCGGAGGCTCGCCGCGTGCATTGAAGAAGGAGGGGGTCACTTTGAAACCATTCTGCAATAAGTGCAATAGTGTATTGTATGTTTGTACTTTTTGTAAACCACAAGTGTCATTAAATAGTATCTAAGATCGCCTTTTTATTATGTTTTAATTACCCAAATGTATCTCGGTAATGGTTGGGAATCAGACCCATATCGATATAATACTTTCTACTTAGAAATACCCAAAGAGTGAAATGGTGCATTCTTGACATTTCCTCCTGGGACACCCGTATATACTGAGTTACATTGTGTACATCCAATCGAATACACACAACCAACAACATTTTCCGGGCTATTCTTTATTAGGCGTGATTTAACAGTATTATTATACTTAAAGACTACATTGATGCCAATTGCTTTAAGTAAAGTCGTAAGATATTGAAAATTAACATGGCAAGTTAGGCTATGGATATTTTTACGCTGAAATTCCTTTACAGTTACATTATTATAATACCTATTCTTGGCTTTCCTAAGACAGTTATCTAAAAATGAAATAGGATAACATAATTTAGTACCAATATTCATGATATTGCATGACTCGGGATCTAAAAATTCAGGACTGACAACTCTCAATGCTCTAAGAAACATAGCGGAGAAAATAGAGGATTTAATCGAGGGATGATGGTCAGAATAAAAATGCACATAAGAGTTATTATTAGTAGGCTTGCGATAGACTTCAAATTTGAACTGATTAGAGCATCTCCAAATTTTTAGATCCAGAAAAGATAGGCTTCCATCCTTTTCTTTTTTAACTGTGAACTTAATAGATGGGACTAAATTGTTGAGCCTACCAAGAAATAAGTCAACATCCAAATTATTAGGTCAAGGGCATAAAATATCATCTATATACCTGTACCAAACCAGGTTAAAATTAACAATCGAAGGCAAAATTCTACTTTCAAAAAGTTCCATATATAAATTAGGCAGTACAGGTGAAAGGGGATTTCCCATCCCCAATCCAAACGACATAGTATAAAACTTATTTTCAAAGTGAAATTTACAATCTTTCAGACAAAGATTAATTAGCTCAATAAGAGTGTTGTGTTGAACAGGGAAAGAATATTCAGAGATCTTATCTTTAAAAAATCAAGTAGGTCATCAACAGGGACTTTTGTGAATAACGAGCATACATCAAAGCTTACCAATTTGAAATTAGGGTCATTAGGAAACTTCAGTTTGTCAATAAGATCCATGTTATTTACAATATGTGACTTCGAAACTAACTAACCATTTAGAATCTAAATAGAGACCCATTGGAGGATGTTAATAAAATGTTTAACAGAAAATTAAGGGAAATATTAAAAAATAACTATAATGGGCTTTCGCAGCAGTTTTTTAGTATCAATCCGTCACTACCATATCTGTCCGGCTTAGTAAAAACACACAAAGTTAATAAGCCCATGGGGCCCATTGTTAGCTCAGTAGGCTCCGTAACCTATAAGCTATCTAAATGGTTAGTTAGTTTCGAAGTCACATATTGTAAATAGCGTGGATCTTATTGATAAACTGAAGTTTCCTAATGACCCTAATTTCAAATTGGTAAGCTTTGATGTATACTCGTTATTCACAAAAGTCCCTGTTGATGACCTACTTGATTTTTTAAAAGATAAGATCTCTGAATATTCTTTCCCTGTTCAACACAACACTCTTATTGAGTTAATTAATCTTTGTGTGAAAGATTGTAAATTTCAGTTTGAAAATAAGTTTTATACGATGTCGTTTGGATTGACGATGGGAAATCCCCTTTCACCTGTACGAGCTAATTTATATTTGGAATTTTTTGAAAGTAGAATTTTGCCTTCGATTGTTAATTTTAACCTGGTTTGGTACAGGTACATAGATGATATTTTATGCCTTTGGCCTAATAATTTGGATGTTGACTTATTTCTTGGTAGGCTCAACAATTTAGTCCCATCTATTAAGTTCACAGTTAAAAAAGAAAAGGATGGAAGCCTATCTTTTCTGGATCTAAAAATTTGGAGATGCTCTAATTAGTTCAAATTTGAAGTCTATCGCAAGCCTACTAATAATAACTCTTCTGTGCATTTTTATTCTGACCATCATCCCTCTATTAAATCCTCTATTTTCTCTGCTATGTTTCTTAGAGCATTGAGAGTTGTCAGTCCTGAATTTTTAGATTCCGAGTTATGCAATATCATGAATATTGGTACTAAATTATGTTATCCTATTTCATTTTTAGATAACTGTCTTAGGAAAGCCAAGAATATGTATTATAATAATGTAACTGTAAAGGAATTTCAGCGTAAAAATATCCATAGCCTAACTTGCCATGTTAATTTTCAGTATCTTACGACTTTACTTAAAGCAATTGGCATCAATGTAGTCTTTAAGTATAATAATACTGTTAAATCACGCCTAATAAAGAATAGCCCGGAAAATGTTGTTGGTTGTGTGTATTCGATTGGATGTACACAATGTAACTCAGTATATATAGGCCAAACGGATAAAACGTTAGATATTCGGGTAAAACAGCATAAATATGCGTGTGGAACAGCTAATAATTCCAATGCTTTGTTTAACCATATGTATAAATGTAATCATAGCATCAAGTGGGATAGTTCTAAAGCGCTTGTTGAAAACAGAGATATAACACTGCCCAACAAAAAA